>JAOUZG010036900.1:486168-503305 GCA_026289955.1 Argiope argentata | reverse complement strand
CCTGCGACGTTTGAGCCAGTAGCCGAGCGATATACCGTTCGAGCAAAGGGGACCCTTCAGCTCGAAGGATATAATGTAGCTTATAAGGCTGACGCTACAATCGTAATTCTTTTTCTATTCCATCAATTTTTGATGCATTGAAATATGCCTGATGGATTAAATAATATCTGATGCATTAAAATAATTAACTTAAAAGCAGAAAAAATTTACTGTTAAAACTATCACACTGAAAGATTTCTCACATTACTCCAATAAATAAAATTAATTAGGAAAATAAGTTCAATGAGCTTGAGAGCTTTTCAATCTTGTTAAGAAAAACTACTTTCGAGTGAAATGAAAACTACAAAACTAATGAGAATAATTAAAAGCAATCAAGGCTTATAGTAAACATTATTCAATATTATCAAACTTAGTTTCTGCATCACTTAACTCAAATCAATCAATTAATAATTCGGCAAAAATTGTTTTGCCATTTATTACTGAATTTCCTCCAATAAATAGAAATAATCAATAATTTGAAAACAATTCATCCTAATCAATAGAAATGATTTGGATAATGCAATTTAAGAGTTGTTTTCCTCCTTGTCGAACAGACAGACCTTAATAAATTAATGTCTGAAAATGAAATTAATGTCTTTGTGGAATTTTTGTTAGTTGTAAACATTTTCCTTCTTTAATCTAAGTTCTTAAAAATTTAATTTGATGAAGGGTTTTATCATTGTAAAAAATATTTACACTCTTTTTGCAATTGTTTGTAAGAAAATTTAATTATAAGGATCTAGAAAGTCGTATTTAAATGTAATAAATAAATATTCTAACAAAACAAATTTTTTGGGGTCAGATTTTCATTCATCATTATAAAAATTCGCATCGTTCTTTACATTTAATTTTGATTGAATGATAGAAATGTGAAATTTTTATAAATAAAAATAAAATGTAAACACTGCATATTTATGAATAATTAAAAAAGTTTTACTCAAATATTAATTTGTCTAAAATTTGAGATTTATATAGAAGTTTTCAGAGGCGATATCATGAAAACAAGTCTAATAGTTCCATTTTTTATTAATTAAAAACTGTAACGGATATGATAATCAACCATGTACCAAATGGCCCTGCCCTTCTTTATTCCGGAGATAGAACAAATGATTCATTGGTAAAACATTATAAACTGGAATTTTTCGGAAAATTTTATAACATTTTTTTATATTAAAATATTTTTGTTTTTATTAATGATTCTACAGTGGACTAATCTTAAATCCTTTTTTCCTTTTCACTATATTGTCGTAAATATTTATATGATAATTGCAACCTTATTATAGGAAAAAAACTGATCCCAAATAAGTTTTGGTGGCATTAGCAAGCAATATTTTTTTTCTCAGAAAAGCAGTGAATATGAGTTTGTAATACTTTGAAATCAATTTCAAGAATCTATCTGACCGGTTTTCTCAAAATATTTTTGCATAGTCTTATAAATTTGTTATCTCCTGCTACAGCATAAACATATAAACCTTAATTAGCTAGTTCCCTTCTAAAGCAACACTAGGGTATTTTGGGATAGACTACTTAATTCTGAACCCCGGTCAGATGACGAGGATGATATCTAAACTGGCACCCTCATCTCTACATCAGTGGTAGGACATTTGGCTTTGACATATTTAACGTTCAATAGACCCCATTTCACGACGGTTCTTCGGTGGAATCGGGTCTCGAATCCAAAAGATCCCTACAACTCACGACCCGAGACCTTACCACCAGACTTATATAGACCTTAGAAGAAGGTCACAGATGTTGGCAGATAACCTGACATTGGTACGCAATACAAAGTATTTATATTTGGCCTTGAATTTGGCACTTTTACTGAATATATTGTGAAATTTTTGGTGATTAATCTCTGACTTAATACAAGTATATAAAAATCAAACTTATATTCTAGGTGCACTTTTTACGACTGATTGAAACCTTAACTTGATAAAGATGTGGAATTGTTATTACAAAATCACGCACCAAATTTTATTTGTATAAGTACTTTTTTTACTTACCATGTTAATGTGCATATGAAAGTTTAGAATGTCAAAGGATCAGCCTCTTAACATATTTGGCTTCAAATCTGATAGATATTTATCCACTAGATACTAAATCTTTGAGTTAAAATTTATCCATCCTTTACATTTTGCAGTTATCATGATTGCCTGTTTTTGGATAAAGAGACTTATTGTCAACGAATTTTGTCCAGAATTTGACAGAAATCTACAAAAATAATTAATGTAAAGGCTCTATACCTAATCCAATCCGTTTGACTCAATGCGTGTTTGAGTTTTCATGCTCATAGACAAGTATTTATGATTTCAAAAAATTAGTTTTCGGATTACTGGAATTCTTATATATATAGTTTCGTCAAAAGTGTATTTTTGACGATTACAGTACTTTTGCCTTATATGCTTTGTGTACGAGTAAGTTAAAAAAGAGAGCTTTGTAATTCTAGGGAAGTTTGTCACAGCTTGTTGCATCTCAAGTTCTTGCATTATACGTTGTATCTTCTGTCGCTGCACAACCTGTTGCTTTAATAAAAGAAAAAAAAGAATCAAATAGGGCAATATTGGGATTTTATGTTAGAGAATTCCCCTTTTCTCATTTTAGAAAACTAATGTATTATTTTCTTCTTTTTGATGAATGCAGTCATGCAGTATTGTTTGCATGTAATTATGTATTATCATCCAGTATTGTCTGTTTGTAGCCATGCACTGTTATTCAGTATTACCTGCATATAGTCATATATTATCATCCAGTATTGTCTACATGTAATCATGTATTATCATCCAGTATTAATTTTTATGTAGTCATGTATGTCATTCAGTATTGTCTGCATTTAGTCATGTCATACAGTATTGTCTGCTTGTAGTCATATATTTTCATACAATATTGTCTGCATGTAATTATGAATTATCATCCATTATTATCTGATTGTAGTCATATATTGTCATCCAGTATTATCTGCATGTGGTCATGTATTGTCATTCAGTATTGTCTGGATTTAGTCATGTATTGTCATTCAGAATTATCTGCATTTAGTCATGTCATACAGTATTGTCTGCTTGTAGTCATGTATTGCCATCTAATTTTGTCTGAGAATGTTACGACTCTCGTCTTAACATCCTTGGTTCTTGCATCAATGTTATTTATATATTATGTCTAATATAAGTTTTTTTAATGACTGGCATGTTTCCAGAAGATGTTGTTATGTCTTACTGCTTGATACCACAATAGACCCGGAAAGTCGGTTCTCTCTTCTCTCCCAATTAGCACATGCGCAGTCATTCTTCTGCAATCATTCTACCTGCTAAGAATTCAAGAAAGAATTTAACCCTCCAGACGGCGACATTCAGAATGGAATACTTACCGAAAGCGGCGCGTCTGAATAACAGGTTTGTTCTTAAAAGTGTCAGGGTTTGAACAAAAGGATTGCTTTCCCCTTTTGCGGTTATTACCGCACAGCAGGGGTATCGCAGATTAGCCGATGTCATGTTGTGAGTGACAGCTGTTGCTTATCGCAGTCTTTCGATTTCGAACAGCATTTTTCTTTCAGCCGATCGAAATAACATAGATTGAAAACAAAGAAAATATGGTTGTGTTTTAGAGAATTTCTGATTATTTCATGAAACACTACATATAATTTAAATTAGAAATAAATTTTGTTGTATTTAATACGATACGAATCTAATTTTTATGAATTGAAAGTGTTCGCCTATTATTTTTTTTTATTGTAATAAGTTTTTCAAAATTTTTAATCCCCTCGTAACGTGAAATTATATTTCGAAATTACATGCAAGTGTTTAAATTCTTGAAAAAAAAAAGATTCTTTCAGAGTATTTCCAATATACCTTAGTATTCTAAAATGCGCTTTCAAAATATTAATTCTAAAGGCATGCGTATTACGCTCATCACTAAATTAATCAATCTTTGAATAAAATTATACAAATTAGCATAAATTCTTAAGAATTTTTTTTTAAAAAAATGCATAAATTCTTACGAATGAAATGCATAAATTCTTACGATTACGAATTTATCTCAATTAAAAGGATGTGTCTTGAATTGTTTTTAATTATGAAATAACAAACTTAATTAATAAATGAGATCAAATTTATCTAATAAATAAATTACTTTTTCCTATGTCAATCTCAATTTAAAATTATTTAAATCCATCATGACTGAAAAAACTGTTTTTCAAGCAATAATAAAATGTTAAAATTTTACATTTCATTCGAAAATAACACAGTAGAAATATATTTGGTATATTAAATGTGAATTCAAAATTTTCTTTATCAATGATACGAATTTTTTTGCCATATCGTCTTCCAAATTTTTTTTATTGAATTACAAATAAACCATGTAGCTGAAGCGAAAGTTCTATAACTAGCATGTCACTAAATAAGATACAAAAAGTTCAAGATCTTAATTTTCTTAAAGAATGAATTTTCTTGGTGATATATTCAAATGTATAAATAAAATTATACACTGTATAAATAATGTTGTGATGATTTCAACTTTTATTGCGAATAAATGTTAACATTTTATGTAATTTTAAGTAATAAAAATTCTGATTAAAATTATTGATAATTTTATATCGAGGTGTTTATTTCCAGTTCCAAATTATATACGGATAAAATAGGTTCGCCCTAGGTCAAACATTTTGATCTGGACATCGCCAAAACGAATAGTCATCTTCACTATCAGTAAGGATGTTCACTATTTTAGTAGAAATGGTGGTAAGAGACCTGCGTGTCTGACACCCTTGTTCAAACAAGTTCTGTTTTTAAAAAATGAAAATGTGAGGCTAAAGTTTATTAAGAATAAAGAATTTGAAATTACTTGAAATGTGGGTATTTCTGAATTTTTCTTACTCCTGGGAACAAACTGGATAAATAAACTAAAATCACCTCTACTGAACTCAAATTTTGCAAACAAGAGAAGAAGGTAATCTAAATGCCAGTTGCACGCATTAATTTTTTAATGCTAAGATATGAAATAAAATTAGACCAAGGAGTGAAAAAATTAGAATTTAAAACACAAAGTATAATTATTTAACTTTAATTAAATTAACTTAAAAATATTATAACTTTTAACTCATTCATTCATTTACTTTCACAATATTAAACGTATATAAAAATGTCACTTTACATTGTGTTTAACATTCCCAAAAGTGCGTGTTGTATACATGAGACTGTACAGTGAAATAAGATTAATATTTCGATTAAAAATATATAACCTATAAAATCTGCGCTTATTTTAACTTTGAAAATATTATTAAAAACAAGAGAAAAATATAAAAACAATATCTCTACAATGCCTAAATTTCTGTTTGTATTCGTCAAGGAATGTAAAATTCCATAAACAAAAAAAAATTGCAAATTAAATAAATTATCAATTTTTATACATAAATTATTACGTTATAAAAATATATGATTTAATATAATGAATGTAAAACTTATCATTCTAAAAAAACTCACTTTAATTTATGGATTTTATATAAATAAAATATCTCCCCCTTTTTAATTACACTTATCAATGAAAACAAAAAAAAAATCATTCAAAGATGAAAAGTCTCGCTCATTAAATAAAATTCTGCATATAATTTCAGTGTCTCATTTTTTTAAAAAAATAAGTTGCATAAGCAATATTAATTCGAAAATCCTTAAATAAAAGTACGTTATAAAAGAAAAAAATGTCAATTTTTTATTTTATATTTATTTTTTTAGATTAACTGTTATTTCACCCTAAAAAGTTTTAAAATCTTATGGATGAATTTATTAATAACAATACTCATATATGTTCATTCCGGGAATATATTTTCATACGTTCAGTTTTATTCCTTTTATTTAAAACTTAATGTGGATTCGCATTTATTCTCAAAATCTCAAAAGTAAGGTTGAGAATGTAAACGAAATTTTAAAATGCTTAAAAGAACGCGATCAGGAAGACAGCATTCCTATCGTCCACTGATAACGATTGGCTTCTCCTTTTCTCACATTTCTTTCTCCTTATCTCGCAGCTTGAGTTTGGGGGAAGCGAAAAACTCGACCCGTGAAAGTACGGGCAGTGACAGTTTTAAGGGGATTTAAATTTCCGTCTATTCACGGGTTTAACGCTTTGAAGGGAGAAGAGATTCCGTCTTTTTACGGGTTTGACGCTTGGAGGGTTATTTAGGCTTTGGTAATTCTCCATTTCTTACTTTGCAATAAAGCTTTGATGTAAATAAAACGTGGAGACTTATTTGCATCTTGGTAATTCTCCATTATGCTTCATTTCTTACTTTGTAATAAATCTTTGATGTAAATAAAACGCGGAAACTTATTTGCATCTTTTACATATGCAGATGCTATGTTATAACTCCAAATATTATTCACTGTATTAACACTAGATTAATTTTAAAAGATAAAGAAACTTTAAATATGGCAATTAATGAAAAGTCATTTTTTCATTGATTAAAGCTACCAATATATAAATTCTGAAGACATATCAATATATAAGTTCTGAAATTGATTGATTGATTTCAGGACTATTTTTAAAAGTTAACAAACGAAGCGACACTTCGAGATAATCTCCTTTCATGATTCCTGAGATTTGTAGTTCTATTATTTTGAATTTTGGCACAATATTATTGCTTTAATGAGTCAGAGGGGAAAATCAATTTTTCTCGAGAAAAACAACATTACAAACTACTTTTTATTTTAGAATAAAAAAACTTCTTGTATTATGTTTAAGATATAAAATGGATTTCAATTAAACTACTATACAAAAGTACGCATAAATTTAAGGAAAAATGACTACAACATTTTTATTATCGCCATTAAATGGTTAGAAAATGTAAATTTTATGGCTCTTCAAATATTAGTTAGAGCTATATTTTATAAAAATATTTTTTTATTAATTTCGTCGCTATTTCAAGCTTTTTTAGTTTATCCTTTCCATAAACTAATACAAAGGCTAGTTAAAAAAAGGCTAGTTAAAATAAATTGGCAATTTAGCTCAGTTCAATCAGAGGAAAGTTAATTTCATTGAGCATAGTGATTTAATATTCATAAATTATTTTATAATATTTTTAGATGTAAGGAGGTGTTGCTGTAATTCAACAATGGTGAAAAAATATATCTGCTATTTTCACAAAAAGATTTTTTCCAAATGGAATAAAAGATTAATACATAAAATGTAATATTTCAAAGGGAAAATGTCCATTAGTTGCCTAACGTATGAAGATAACATATGGATAAGGAATTTGGAAAAAGAAAGCTATGTATTCATAACCAATATTTATGAAAGCTTGTTGAGAAATTGTTTAATACATTTTTGATGCGAATTGTTTACTGAAGTTGGGCTGGTTATTAATGGTTTTCTAGAATTATATTCGAGTGAAAATCAAAGGTGTTCCAGTTTTCCTAAAGATACTTTAAGTTAGTTTGGGCTCTTATATGGAAACTAAATCGGACTTATACTTCAGTAGTTGCCTAAATGTTCCACGCCAAGACTAATAGAAACTATCACATTACTATGAGTTCTTTATTAATTGATTTGATTTGTCATGTTAGATCAAGAGATATTACCATTATGTATGGAGTTATAAATAGTTAAACCTACTTTAATTAAAAAATTCCCTAAGTAGAAAACTAAAAATCTGTACATCTAGGTTAAGACCCTAAATGTTTTGCCCATTGTATTTTTAATTCATCTTTAGTTAGAATCTATATTTTGGGTATTTGTTTAACGACAATTTGAAACAGAACTTTGTCAATAAACTTTTACTGTGACCACAATTTATTAATTCGAGTATTGCCTCTGCGTGCATTCTAATGTACTTATCGACATTAAATCCACCCTTTGAGAGATATAATTCCGAATTCGATAAAAAATTAGATTTTAGATGTTAAACCCGGATGTCAAATTTTATTTATGGATATTTTAACATTTTGTAATTAAACGAGCTCATTTGCACCTAGGCAATCAGATAGATCTCTGAATGGATTTTATTTCAAGTTTAATAGAATGCTACAAATTTAGTACACCCACTCACGAAATTTTAGTAGTTTGACTCAAAGTGGATTTGAATTATCTAGTTTACAGTTAGAAAGGCTAGCATAATCCTAAAATTTTGTTTTTGGAACACTCTGAAATTTCTTTAAAACTTCGAGTTCGAATTTTTTGATGATTACTATACTTCCTCTATACTTTTTATACAAAAACAGAAAAAATAACCCTTCTTATAATTTAATTATAAATGTCTGGTACTTTTATTTTATTTTGTACAAACGAAGAATAAATAAAAATCCAGTCTTGTGTTGTATCAACTGCGAAACGTGTCTGGAGAATTCAAGCAGGTAATTAAAAAGCCCCATTAAAGCTAGACTTTTAAGTAGGGTTTATAAGAATTGTGAAATTTTTACTACGACTTATTTTATATACCCTTAATATTAAGCATTGTCAAAAATTATACATTCAAAAAAATGTAATAATTTATTTTAAATTGGTTCATGATAAAGGAAAGGAAAAAGCTACTATTTTGTGTATAAGGTGTCAGATTTAATTACAGCCCAAAGGATTATTTCTAAATTGAAGTAGAGGTGTCTTATAGTTTTAAATTAACATTTCTTGTATGCATCTATAATTTTGTTTCGTGTATTTCAGACAAGACTCCAACGTTATCTATCTATCTATCTATCTATCTATCTATCTATCTATCTATCTATCCTGAATTAAATTAAATTAATTTTAAATATATTAAATCGAGTTTTAGAAGTCTGTTAGGAACATTGAAATCAACAAGTAGTAGTTCAATCGATAAAATGCAAGTACTCTTATAAAATCTTCATAAAAGATTTAAATAAGCAACCAATTATAACAAAATGAGCATGCCCATTAAATTCTCTTGAAATCAAACATTTGAAATCTTTAGGCTAAATGCACGAAATAATTTAGCTCGGGTCACAGCAAATTCCAGTACTTTAATTGAATCCATTTGTATTTAGTTCCTAGGAGCCGAAACACAATTTACATAGAGCCTTATTTAAAACTGCTTCTTTAAATAGCAATTCTGCAATCAAACAATTTCCTACCATTTGTTTAATCATGAATTTAGGAAGTGGAGGCTGAACTATTTAAATAAGTACATTTCTTAAGTGAATTCTCTGTAATGATTGTTTTCATTTGTATTGCATTTGAGCTAATTAAAGGGTTTAAGAGAAATGGCTTCCTTTTCCCTTTTCAGAATTTGCTAAGATTACGACAGATGCTTTTGACAATGACTATAAATACCTGCACTGAAGCTAGATAAAAACTGAATTGAAATTTCCATTTACAGCCCGTTGTTGAATGATTTAGAGTGACATTAATGTGCAAGTATACACTTAAGGATGTAACTTTGAATTGAATACTGAAAACCTTTTGATGTTTTAAGTAA
Organism: Argiope argentata; assembly: GCA_026289955.1. NCBI lineage: Eukaryota > Metazoa > Arthropoda > Arachnida > Araneae > Araneidae > Argiope > Argiope argentata. The sequence goes on along the minus strand of JAOUZG010036900.1, from coordinate 493,857 downwards.
ATTATTTGGTAGAGTTTGCACATAAATAAAAGATTTCGATTCCTTGACAACAGAAAGCTTAATTCTGATTGCGAAAAACAGTTTAAATGATTACCAAATACTTTTTGAATTACTTTTGTGTAATTTTTAAAAGGATGTAGTCCTTTACTTTTTACAGTATGGACGCCTTTTTCCAAAGAAAAAAACATATATACCGGACCGTTCAGAAACCCTAATAACAAGTGAATTTTTACCACTTTTGATATTTCTATTTATTTAATAAAACTTTTACTTAAATAAAAGAGTTTGACTCATGTCGGTAGGAACATTAATTCGTGTTATGAAAAAGAGTTTAAAGGGTTTCTAAATACAGGGTGCTCATTAATTATTGTTGGGGTTTCGTACCTCATAGCTTTCGATTAAAAAATATTACACAAAAACCGATTATGCATTCGTAAATTACGACTCAAAGAATTTTACGCGACAACAATATCATCTTAGCGCATTTGCATTCTGGGTAATTATGACGTCATAAATAAAAATGGCAATGTGCAAGAAAAAGCAATGTTTGTATTTTGGTTTTCCAAAACTAAATCAGTCATAACTACTCAATGTCACTTCAGGACCACGTACAAGAAAGATCCTCCATCGGATAATTCTATCAGACTCTGGTTAACACAATTTTAGGAAACTGGTAGCGTTCTACATCGAAAGGGAGCGGGAAGACCGAGCGCTTTGCAGGAAAATGTTGATCACATCCAAAAAATGTTTACTCGCAGTCCACGAAAATCAACGAGACAATCAGTTGTGCAGTTATATATGTCGCATACGACAATATGGAACATTCTCCATAACTGCTCTCAGCTGAATGCCTACAAAAGGCAAATTGTGATAGCTTTAATATATGCTTTTAATAAGCTTTTTGTGCACTTTAATGTCATTAATAAAATTCTTTGAGTTGTAATTTATGAATAAGTAATTCGTTTTCCCAAAATAGTTTTTATTCGAAAGTTATGAGGTACGGAAACCCCGACAATAATTAATGAACACCCTATACTTTTCAGTTTCAAATGGTGGAGTTATTATGAAAAACAGCTATTTTTATTAATTTTATGTAGTTTTGTTCTTTAGATAAGGAACCTTAATTTAAAGAAGCTTAATTAAGTAAATTTATTGTCGGGATGCAAAATCAAAATCCGATTATATTCAAAAGCTCTAAGTTTGTTGGTCTGGCACCCACTAAATTTTCTCACATATGTAACATGGTGCCACTTAGAGTTGTGTGAAAATTTTCAGAATGAATTGCTCAAGAATTCATCCTAAACACAGATTCATGCACTTGGAAAGAAAAAGTTAAATGAATTCGAATTAATCAGATTGAAAGATAATTTATTCGACATGATTGAAAGTTTAATCGCAGTTCACTTGCTTCTATTTTTCTAAATGTGGAGTAATTTCGATATTATCTATATGCTCAATTAGAAAGTAAAAAATTGAATCCCATCTTCTATATTCCGATTGTATATACGTCTTTTAATTGATTGGATTTTTTTATATTGGGTATCCAAGGTATTTTATTTTAGGTACCCAAAATTCACATGTTGAAATAGGAGTGCCGAATATTTCTTTCAAAAAGACTTCTATATATTTCTATCTCAATATCTAGATCAAAAAGCTTTGAATATAATTTATATTACACTGTGTGCTTGTATATAGTTGGTGAGGAATGTAGTATTTATCTGTAAGCCAGAGAAAGTCACTTCCTTTATATGTGAATATATCTTGAAGCAATGGAAAGAAAAATAATTGATTAAATTCGTCTGATTTAACATTTATTCCTCTGAGTATTACTGTTATCTATACCTCCCCCCCAAGTTTAGATTTTTATTTAATAAAAGTAACTAAACTTTCATCTTTAAAGTTTATTTCTTGAGAAGTTTGAAATGTTTTATGTTTAGAATGTGAAATTAATATTTTATCTTGTTACGTCTTTAAATTATCGTGTTTAAGAGGCTAACACAGGCAACAAGACTTCGAAAGATTTCTTCCAAATTTTATTAAAAATGTAATACGAAATTTCATTACACTAATTTAAAGTATTTTTGAAGGATATTCACAAATAGACGGGCAGAACAATTCTAAATATCTGTTTTTTTTACTCAGAGAAAAGAGAAACGTGAATTTGGAGGTTAATTTTTTTAACTATTCCAATATTTGTTTTTTATATACTTTATAGCGTTCTATAAAACGTGTTAACACCTTGTATTTCGCTAAACGTAAAATAACATTTTAAATAAATCAAAATGGTATAAGATTTTATAATAAAATTATTCAGGATGAATCAAAAATAAAACAGAATATTATTTCATTTAATGCCTTTATCAAAACAAACAAATTTGATTTTCGTTTGAAATCATTTATTCATAATTTTTGCTGTCATAAATTAATCAACAGGAAATAAATGTTTCCTGTAGTTGTTTATGTCATTAATTCAAAATAAATCGAATTTTTATTTGTTGCAGAGAAAGTGAGTCATTTTTATGATTTATTTATTGTTTTGTCGTTTCATAAAGTTAATTATCGATTTTTATATGGCGAAAACTTCACGAACTATTTCATTAAACATTCATTGTTGTTGATTAATGATGCGAGCAACGATTACCTTTCACAACTAGTAATGATTGCCTTCCACTGCGAGGAAACTCTGCGACAAAGCAAACAAAAATGCTGTGTGTTCGCATATTTGCAGAATACTTTTAATGGTGTCCATTATTGTTGGAATGAAAGGAAATTTTCAGGAAGCTATCTGGGAAATCCATTTAAACGGGGAAAAATAAATTCATATAACGCACGAAATATTAAACACCTTTCAATACGGGAAATGAATATGCAAAAATTAGTCTTTATTTTCCTTTGCTATTTTGACCACAAGAATTATTAATTAATGCTGTTTGTATATTAATAGAAAATTCTTCATTAATTTTATAGTAACTTCCTAATAAGGGGAAAACAGTGAATTGGTTTCCAAAATTAATGTTAAGGGAAATGAGGTGGACAATCAGGCAATTTTTAGCACTAAAATAATTTAAGAGGAGTTGCATAGCAGTTAAATCAGTCTTGATGTTTATTAAGCTGCATATGGTTTAGGAGTGCAAAGAATAGTAGGTATAATATTTCATAGTGTAAAAATAATTGAATTCATCTTAGAATAACAACAATTCAGTCTTAGTCTTCATATATATGAAGTTAAATGTGGTATTAGCGAGCAAGAAATACTAAAGATCATAAACAATTGCATACCAATTCATTTAATGCACATAAAGTAAAGTAAAAAGATTAAAGGAAAGTTCACACCTGGTAAGTTTTACGAGATATGTATTTTTCTTTTTCCACTTTTTAAATTATTTGTTTTCTCTTGTTTTAAAATACAGATCTTTGAAATGTAGCGTTCTTAGGCTTAATGAATCTTTAAACGTGATTTCTTTCATTCTAAACATCCAGCGCAGATTTGCAATTTCTTTGAGAATTTAATTTCCTAGTGAGAGATACTGTTTAATATAGGGGAAAAAACGACACCACTACATATTTACACAAAGTGAAAAGTAACAATTATTCTAATTTTCTTTTTACTTTTAGCAGTGAAAAATTCCTCAAAATAACAAAATTGATTTTTTTCTACACGTTTGACTGCATTTTTCTCAAACTTTGAGATCAAAATTCTTTTTTTTTAAATCCTAAAGAATTTATTCTTTAGATATCTTTTTGATTGTTATTTATTTGATAGTTATGATTTTATTTAATCCTACAGATTTTTACCTATCAACTTGATCACAGGGAAAGTTAACTTTCCAGCTGTTAAATTTGTATTAATGGAATCAGTTTTCTGGAGATTACTGTACCCTAGTAATATATATATTGTGTAATATATAATAAAAAAATATTCACATTATTAAATAATATTTTTAAATATGGAATAATGCAATATTATATCCCTTAGTGTTCTACAAAAGTCTGTGATATCTGAATAAATACAAATTAGAAAGTGCTTGAATTACGAAATAAAATCAGAAATGAAATCCTATTGAGGAATTTATTTTTAAATGAATCAATTTTTCTAATTAATACATTATCAAAATGATGGGACAGAATTTTTTGATTGGTCAATAAATTTTTTTTTAGAAATTTTTCATAAGAGTAAAAAAATTGCTTCAAATTCAATACCAAATTAAATTAAAAGTTACAAAAATTAGAGAAAAACGGTATAGAAAGAAATTGGTATCATTGAATTAATAATAATTTGTGTTTTAAAATAGTTTAAAAATAATTTTTTGTGGCAATGTTTCCAAAAATGCAAAACTATATAAAATATAAATTTAGTTTTTTTAAATTAATTTATTTTTTAATTAAATTTTTGTCTTTCAAAATTTAACAGTAACCTTTCTATGACCTTGAGGAATCAGCTGCCAAATTTTTTCCAAATTGGGTTCAAATACAATGAATTAAGTTTACAATGTGTTAGTAATAAACACTATTAAATATCCAGGATTATTTTTTATAAACTGTTGTTCATATATTTTATAATCGAAAAGTTATAATTAATTAATTATCTGAAAACATTTATTAAATACTTTTTAATCGTTTAGTATTTGCGAGAAAAACTTGATACCATAACATATATTCGTAGGAAATTCAAAATCTATAATATCAACCGTTGAGAACTACGTGATATAATATCCGATTTTAAATGTGATCTGAAGCAAATGTTAATGAATGTTTTGTTATTATTAATTTTGGAAGAATGATATAAAAATTGAATAAACATTGTGAGCAGAAATTTACATATGTGTTTTCTGCATGGAATATGAAGTAGTTAATATTGAATATTGAATTTAAATTTGCATTGATAGTTAAAACATTATTGCAAAATTCGGAAGCAATTTTGTAATAACAGAAATTTTCAAGAAAATTTTCTGTTAAAATGATATTTTCCTGTATCAATAAAGAGAGAAATAATTGAAATGTCATTTCAATATATCTTTTCCCTGTTAAAAATACATTTAAATTAACTGTCAACATGTTGGTTTAATTATACAAAGTTCTTGAAGCTTGGGTAATGAAGTTGAAATATTAAAACACTAAATGTTTACTAAATTGCTACAAAACCGTTTTATAAGGCACCTTATTTTTCTTATGACATTTACGAACGAACTTTAAAGGAAATTAATTTTATTAGATTTCTATCACTAAATAAAATTTAGACGTTTCAATTTTTATCCATACACCAATATCTTGCGAACTAAATGACATTTCCCCCCCTGAAACCTAGAAGAAATAACAGAAAACATCAGAAGACATTTTTACGTCAGATAAAAATCTGCGAATTAAAGTGTTTATAGAAATTTATGAATGAGAGGTTTCCAAACAAAAATAACAATGAAAAAAATGTTTCTTCTTCTTTTTTTAGTTGTGATAGAATTTGTTAAAAAAAATCGAAAAACAAGCCAAAAAACAAAACGATTGTTTTTTTAATTCTGAAAAATTTACTATAAAAACGAGAAAAAAATCAGCTGCTCTTTTGTTGCAAATAATTTAGTACAGAAAGTACGATTTTTTCATGTATAAAAATATTTATATTAAACTTCGAGAAAATATAATCTGTAAATTAAGCCAATTAAAATAAATTGTAGCTATTTAAATGAAAAGCATTTAATGTGAGAATACAAATTCTTTAATCATTTACTTAAAAATTATCTTTTACCAACTTTTTTTGAGAATTTTTTTTTCATGTCTGAATAGTTTAGTAATTTTTCTGTATTTCTTTTTGAAATACTAATTTCTGCAGATAACGCGAGACTTTTTAAGATCTAGTAAAGAGAAAAAAAATATTAACTGGGATTATTTTTCAAAAGCATTTATCCAAACAATGTCTATAAAAGTAAAACTAAAGCCTTCTCAAATGGGGAGTAACGTAATTGTGAGCAGTTTCTTTTCTAAATGAACCTCTTCTAATGAGATCTTAATGAGTCTGTATTTTCGCGAAAAAGAAAATATAAGTTTTTTTGAAGTAAATCCCGTCTTTGGAGGAAAATTACTCGATTTTACGCTTTCTTTTTGATGTTTTATTAAGACATTAAATGCTATATATAAAGAATAAGTTATACAACATAAAAATGAAAGTAAATCCCGCAATAAGCTAACTTGTTTTTTTGTTGTTGTATATATTAAATATCTGAAAGAAATGAAAGGGAAATTTAATGCAGTAAGAATAAATGGAAAAGTTCTATTTATAGTAAAAGTTTGGCTTGGATTGTTACTGTTATTGGAGTAAAGTTTATGGCTAAAATGAGTTAAATAAACGTTAATAATGAAGAAATAATTATTCACACTGAAAAAAACCACTGTAAAGCAAATATTTATTTTTCTATTGCAAATTTTTTTCAGTGATGAAAAGAATTTATCTTATTTTTTGACAGTATCTATACTACTATTATAAATGTTAAAGTCTAGATGGATGAATGGATGGTGTTAGTCAATCATGTCAGAACGGCTAAACGAAATTAGTTGGAATTTAACACAGAGATATATTATAGTCTAGAATAGAACATAGATTACTATTTATTCTAGTTAATTGATTGGTTAATTTTTTATTAATTAAAAACTAACATCTCCACCAAAAATATTCAATTCCGCGCAGCCAAATGAGTACGATTTCAGTTTGTTTTCTCCCATGCTATTATAATGAAGTTAGTTTTAACAAGTTTTTGACCGATTATTTCAAAAGATTCTGTTTAATTTCTGAGAGTTCAATGCATGTAAAACTAAGCATTGTTAATTAATCTATCTTAGAGATTCCTTTCAAAGTGCTTTTTGGAACTTTTCCGTTAATCGGGTGCAAGCGAAAAATCGCCAAATAGTGTAGAATTTCACCAAATTTCTTTCGCGATTGAGGATTTTTCACTTGATCCCGGCTAATGGAAAGTGCCAACTTTTGAATTAAAATAAAACATAAGGGAAATTAAAAAATCCTAATCTGCATTAGGTTGCCCCCACTGGCTTAGAAAATGCACGCATTTGCGTTGCCCCAATTGGCGTTGAATTGCCCCGCGCCGTGTGTTCTTGCCTCGATTTTGTTTTGGCCAGATTAATCAGCAAAACGATTAAAAAAACTGGTTTTATTTCTGTACTCATTGTAAATAAATTGTTTTTAGGTTGGATATGTGGGCTATGCTTTGATATACAACCATTTGGTGATTTGTGAGGTTGATAATTTTTTGGCAGCGTTTTATTTGGGTTTACATTGAATTCATTGTCCTTTTTTTATGTTACTGTAATTCGATCTTTTTGTTCATATTCCTTGATTTTTTCCCTGCTGTACGTATTGCTTTCACCTACTTTCATTATTTTCGATCAATTTTTTTTGTGTGCATTTCATTTTTCAGAAATCATTGACTTTATTTCTATATTTTCATTAATTTGCTACAGCTTTCACCGAAACCTGACGATTGGCCATGCTTCTGCTGTCGTTCGCACTACTTTCGGCCATTTTTCCAAATTTTTCCTATAAGCTGGGGTTTTTTTTGGCTAAAATTATTTTCAACAGCAACATAATGATACGGTTTGATGTTGACGTTAGTTCTTTACATACACATCAAAATTTCCTCGTGTACAAAGTCGCTGGTAAAAGATAGTGTGTAGTATATATATATATAT
>JAOUZG010036900.1:470583-484054 GCA_026289955.1 Argiope argentata | reverse complement strand
TGATTCTTCTGACTATTTTGGGTTCACAGACTAACAATAATATACATGAAAACATGTAATGAATTATTCAGATTAATTTTGAAGAGGTCTAAATATTGCAGTTGATCCATCATCTTGGAAAAAAAGTAATTCACCATAGAATTCATTTTTCTGGTGATTTTCGTGAGGAAAAAGATTACAATGAACAAAGACTGCATTTTCTTTTGTTACTTATTTCAGTTCTTGTGAGATGTAATTGAATCCATTACGGAAAGGAGGCAATTTATTAAGATAATTACAGGAAAGTATCAGAAAAAACAGAGACTCCACGGTTCTTGTGTAATAACCTTTCCGTTCTAGTTTATTAAACATCTATTCTAGTAATTACTTTCTTGTTTTTAATTGATCACGTTGGAGTTTATACTTGTTTAGAGCAATTTTTCACACTCTTTCGAAGTTTGGGTACGTTGTTCGACTTTCATGTATTGGAAAGAGCAAACGTAATTATTCAGAGATTTTTTTTTCAGATCTTAATTATCGTAGTCACAGTGAACAGATTAGAGTATTTTTTCCCCTTTCTTTCGAGAACATAATGTATTGGATAATAAGTGAGTTTTTTCTAGTTTTTTTTATTTAAAAATAAATTCTTTTGTTGACGAAAAATAAAATAGTTCTCTTTTTACAAATTAAATAAATAGAGAAAAGATACTATTATAAATAAATTAAAAAATTACAGATTTATTTCATAAATTTTCAAAGAGCATGTATGTATCTAGATAAGAGAACTGTGGAATTGAATATCATTTATTGCAGTGTTGAATGCTTCAATATTTTATATCATGATAACTAATTTCCCCTAAATAAAATTATTCTAAATATTAAGCTTGTAAATAGTAAACTTACTATAGCTGAAAAAGCGTTAGTTAATAGCTTCAGACATTTACAGGATTTCAATCAGCCACAAATGAAGTTGATGTTTGCAAAGTATATTTTCAGCGATATAGATTTTATTTGGATGGTGTAGATGTAGCTGCTTATAAGAGTCCCTGGAACAGTTAATTAGTGATCTTCAACAGAATATCATCCTGCTAGAACTGTGAGTGGCTCTACAGGTATTTAAGCTCCTGTGGCTATGATTTTATTTTAAACAGTGAAAGTACTATTTTCTAGCAATCATTACTTGGAAAATTCAAATTCCTATTTCTCAGAAAAATGAGCTTAGGAGGTTAACAATTTTGAAAATAATTAAAACATACCCTTTTTTTTTTAAAACTACACTACATTAAAAATTTAATTGTTTTCCTACCTTGATTAGTAGACCTACAAAATTAATTGGTGCTTCTATTTAGGGAAAATGTTATTATTGTTGGTTTTTTTAATAATATCTGCGTACATAATGCAAAGAAAAACTGAAGTTAGAGTGAATAACCCACCAAATATTTTGGCTATTCAGTCTATAACATATAAAAATTCAGATAAGACATTTTAACGTTAGACTTTTAACTTCAGCTCAATTTTAACATATGTAAATATAGCTTCCTTCCACAAAAAGTAATAAAATGATTTTAAGACTTATGATACTAAGATTTATTATTTAAAAGGCAAGTAATTTGTTTTTAACGTTCTCGACTAGGTTCAGATTGGAATTTTTTAAAAAAATTAATGTTTCTAGAATTTTTTTTATTAATATAAGGATAAAATGATAAATTATTAATATAAGAATAATATATATCCCTTATCATTATATAAGGATAATATGATTTAAAAGTAAAATCATAAATATCGACATCTTGGAAAAGATGATCTGGGACTGGGTTCGAGTCCTAGTTCTCGAAACGGTTGTTCTTCATCTGTTCTATGTGTGAATGTGCTCTCAAGTAAAAAGGGGCTGTGCAAGCGAATGGGATGTGTGAGTAGCTCTTTATACTCTTGATATACTCTTGGCCATAGTTGGCGCTACTTAAAAAATAAAAGATGCACCCTTAAAATAGTTAATTGCATTTACGAGCTTGTCTGTGGTAAGTGCCATTAGAAAGAATAACACAATTATAAATAAAAAAATTATGAACAAAAATGATATTACAATAAAAGTAGCTTTTGAAGAAAAAATATATTTTGACGTAAATTTTAACATTTATTTACAAAAATAGGGATTGTTCTAATAAAAAAATAGTAAAAAGTTTTCATTTTTCTTTCTAACGTTACATGTAGAACATATCTTAGAGTGTAAATAACTAATATCTAACAATGATTTTGAAAAATAATTTTTTTGTGTAATAATGAAATTATCTACAGAATTATGAAAATTTTTTCGCCAACATTTAAACTATACATTTACCAATCCATTTCTCGAACATTCAATAACAAATCCATATTTCATTACATTCTGCATAGTATAACGAAAGTTATTTACAAATTTTATTAAAATATCATGGTTATTTCTTGAGATATGACAATGCTCGTACAGTAGAATTATGAAAAAAAAAATCGTTATTGAGAAAATGCTTTTAAAGTTTTTTTTCTTGCTTGCATATCAATAGTTTTCGATAACATGGATTCTAATTGACATAGAGACAAAATAAAGATATTATTAGAAACAGAAATGGGCCTATTTTTGAAAATAAAAATAAAAATGAGCATAAAAATATGAATTTTTATATAAATTCAAATTTATAACCTTATTGGATACCAGAATATTCAAAGAAAGAAATAGATTTCTTTATAAAATAAATAGATTCTGAAAATAAGATGAAAAACGACTTAATAATGTTCGTACCCGTTATTATATAGTTAAATATTCCAAGTAACTCAGAGGCATTTTTTAAAGATGAATATTAATGTGTACTAGGGAAAAGAGAAAGAATATTAAATAGCTGTCAGAATAACTTTAAAAAGTTATTTCTAAGCTGCATGATAAAATAATGTTTAAAATAATTACTGAGTTGCATATTTATTGTGTTTGGTGTAATTTATAATGCACATTAATTGTGTTTGGTGTGACTTATTGTGCAGATTAATTGTATTTAATGTGATTTAATGTGTAGATTTACCTTATTTGGTGGGATTTATTGTGCAGATTTATAGTGTTAGATGTGATTTATTGTATTAGGTGCGATTTCTTGTGTTTGATGTGGTTTATTGTGCAGATTTATTGTATTTAATGTGATTTATTGTGCAGATTTATTCTGTTTAATGCGATTCATTGTGCAGATTTATTGAGTTTGGGGTAATTTATAGTACAAATTTATTGTATTCAATGCGATTTAGTGTGCAGATTTATTCTGTTTAATGTGATTCATTGTTCAGATTTGTAGTGTTAGATGTGATTTATTGTATGCGGTGTTATTTTTGTGTTTGATATGATTTCTTGTGTTCGGTGTGATTTATTGTGCAGATTTAGTGTTAGATGTGATTTATTGTATTTGGTGGTGTTTCTTGTGTTTGATATTATTTATTGGGCAGATTAATTGTGTTTCACGCGATTTATTGTGCAGATTTATTGTGTTAGAAGTGATTTATTGTGCAGAATTATTGTATTTAATGTGACTTATTGTGCAGATATAGAGTGTTAGATGTGATTTATTGTGAGGATTAATTGTGTTTGGTGTTATTTATTGTACAGATTTATTGTTTTGAATATATGGCAGATTTAAAATTTGAAGAAGTTAATTTTTCATGGAAGTCATATTGCTAGTGACTGTGGCAGATTTTGATACTTTAAATTGAAACTAAACGCTTTCGGTGATAAGTTGTTTTTCTAATACGTTACTAGAAAAATGTCAAGGAACTTTAATGAAACATATATTATCGCACCTGACAAAAGTAATATTTCAAAATATACTCGCTCAACCTATATCGAGCATATCCAATCTGTTAGTTTGCAATATCTCTAAAAATGAAGGATAAAGGCATCAGATACAAATTAAAGACATATATAACCACGAGCATTCAAATGACAAGAAAAATAGAGAGAAGAAAAAAAATCTCTCAGAATCGATTAAGATAGCGTTTGGGAGAGCGTTAGAGAATTGCCGCAATATTTTTTTCTTGGAAATATTAGGAAAGAAATAAGATTTTTGCGGTTTGTTTTTGCCCAAGTGGAGTGTAATGGTGAAAAAAGAGTATTTCTGACATATTTAGGGATCATAAACCCAGATACATATTAGTGAAATCCGACCATTAATTAAGGGGGCAGGAAGATTCTTTTTTTAAAATAAATATTTGAGCATTATAGAAATTCATTTCATTTTGTTTTGTAATAATGATGAAAACAGAAAATAAAGAAACAAAAAAATAATCATTTCATTTTGCTTTTCTGTAATTATTTCGTATTAAAAAATCTTAACATTTAAATTTTTTAGAAAAGATTAATACTTTGCGTTGCACGCAAGTCTAAAAAAAGAAAAAGATTTTAATTGGTAATAGTAATAAATGTTAATCTGATAGAAATATTTTATTAAATAGCTATTTTTTTTCTTCAAGCGTATTTCACACTTTTCCTCATAGTTCCATCGGAGATTTTATCTGTGGATTGCAAAAATCAGGAAGTGAAGCCTATTTTTGTATATCAGATTAATATACTTTATATCTTGTATTTACTTTATTTTTGAAATAACGCCAAGTATTTTATACAGGGTGGTTATAACGTCCTTTCCTGATTAAAAATTATAATTGTAAAATTGTAAAAAAGTATTGAAACAACTAATATACTTGTATACTAATATACTCTATAGATCATATAGGAGTTTTATTAATAAACCACTTAAGACAGTACTTTTCATTGTGCGCGTTCTTTGTAGTTCAAAAAATATAAGGTGGAATCCTAATTACTGCTGAGTGTTGTTCAACATATCGAGTATCACAATAGATAAAGCATCAGCGATTATAAGTCCAAGCGTTGCCGTTGCAAAAGCTTTGTCCTTTATACAAACCCAAAATTTGACAATAAATAATAACGATTTATTTGAATTTTTAAAGAAAAGAAGATTTTGAAATTTTCTAATTTTTTAACGTCATTTTGACTCCATAATAATCAAGTTATGCTGTCTGTTTAGATTTTTATTATTAAAAAATCAACCATTTTATAGTAAATATTTTACTTTGTTATATTCAATGATTCTTTTGTAGTTTTTTTGCGTGACAAGGCGGAGATTTTATGACCATCCTGTGCAATTAAAAGAGCTATCATGAGGATGCACCCTGCATAAGGGTAGCGCTTCTTCCCCGAGAGTTGGACGTCTCGGGTCGAATCCTGGTTCAGGCATGGTTATGCATTTGTATCATATCTCTAAGATGTGTGAATATGCTCCCTTGTAAAAAAGAGCCGTGCAAGCGACTGTGATGAGTGTGTAGATAAATCGTACTCTTGGTCCTAGTTGGCGCTACTTCAAAACAAGAGACGCTCCTTTTGGCTTAAAGCTCGCTGATGTCCCTGAGAAGTTATTTAGTGCCACTAATAAAAACAACAACAACAGCTAATATGCTTTTGCCTTTCACGAGTTTTGTATATATATATATATATATATATATATATATATATATATATATATATACGGATACTTTTATGAATTTTATTTACGAAAGTGTTATTTTGATCTATTTATCCCACTTGCACATTAGGGTAAACCTTAAAAAAATCAATTTTTGATTTTTAATTTATAATAGCACTTAAAAGTTGCATTTTGGTATAAATAAGATAAATTATAAGCATGAAAAATATTGGAGAAGATTTTGAGGTGCCATAAGGATGTTAAAGTTTTATAAAATTGAGGTTTTTGTTACATTTTAAAGTTTTTTACGGAATAATCAAATTTTGTTTTTTAATTTGTAAGTGCACAGAAAAATTGCCTTTTGGTATACATGAAATAAGTAATTACTAAAAAAATATTAGAGTACATATTGAGGTGAGGAAAAGGCGTAGAATTCCACAAATACAAGATTTTTGCAATGTTTCGATGATTTTTTGCGTTCCTCGATTAGGAAATAAAAAACTTTAAATAAGCGTTGCCATATGAATTAAAGTAACACACACACACACACACACACACACACACACACACACACACACACACTTTTAATATTGCACTGACATGGCACTGAGTCGTCGCCGGAGTTATTGTTGTTGAGGTGAAGTGGTAAAGATTTGTCTGCGTTCGGTAACAAGAACAGAACAGGTTCCAAATCAGTAGCTTTCCCGAATTCAGCTCAGTTGGAGTTCTTCGCTCCGTCTGTTGTGTAACTGTTTAACGTGAGTGATTTGTTAGTTTGTGATCATGTGTACTTTGCTGTGAGTAAAAATGTCTCAGTCTAAAACAGTGAAAAAAAAAGAAAAATATCGGAGTGTTATATTTTATCGAAATTTAGCTATTTTCTTGAAGCTGAACTCACTAGTTGCGAACCTAGCACTACTGTTATGCTAGATTTAACCTCCAAACTACTTCAGAGAGGGATCCTTCGGTAAGAGAAATATGCGACTCTTTATTTCCCAAAATAGAATAAATAGGGCCAAGAGCTTCTATTCCTGTTGCTTCTAACAAAAGAATTCATAAATGATAAAAGCTTATTACTCTAAATACAGAAATTTATTAAAGTCTAAAAACATAAAATGTTCAAATAAGTTTAATTTCAATCTAACAGCTTTTAGAGAAGAATCTAGACGCTTATTTGATATTGCTGACTTATATAAAAGAAAAAAAAAGTGGCAAATATTGAATAAAAGGTTTTAAACGATCAACGTTCTAACAGGATAAGGGTAATAGGTAATACTGATATTGCCACTATAAGGACTTTGAGGTAAAAAGAAACAAGAAAGAGTGAAGAACTACAGAGAATAGTTAAGTTTAATCAAGAACGGGAAAAAATAGTAGTGTATCAAAAACGATTACTGGCGATAATGACAACGTTGAAGAACAACAGTGTTTTTTATAAAAAGAAGCAAACAACCAGATCCATCAAATAGACAAGAAGAGATAAATCTACCAGGTGCTTGAGTGGAAAAGACAACCTTTCTGCACTATTACCAAACCAAAACCTAAAAAAAATATTTAACGGTTCAATTTAAAATTTCCCAATTTTTCATTTTTTAAAATTAACTATTTGCAGAAATAATTAAATGTAAAATTCCACTCAGTAATGAAAAAGGGCTAATTAATATATTTATGAAACCTTGTCCTAGTGCTGAAAAAGAATTTTCATGATAACCAAATGAAGATAGTTATTTTGTAATATTTTAAAATAGAAAATAAATAAATGAAATAATAGTTAAATTTTTGAAAATTACCGAAAACAAAATCTTACTTGATTTTTAATTGATTAAAGTAATAAAAATTTCTTTCAAAATGCACTCTTCCATACTTCAAAGCATGCTTACCTTAAGTTTTGCAGCCGAACAATTTATGGCTTTAGACATAACATATGTTATCGTTAAAGTGCAGAAATCATTTAATAAACAGATTAGCTAACTACTCCGCACACTAACTAGAATTATCCATTAAAGTGTTCAAATGTGTGTCATTCCTCAAATGAACTAGGTAATTACCGATCTGCCTAATAAATTACCTAAGTAATTTATTTATCTGCCAAATAAATAAACTAGGTAATTTATGTATCTGCCTAATAAATTAACTAGGCAATTTAACTATCTTCCTAATAAAATAGCTAGGTAATTTACCTGTCTGTCTAATAAATTAAATAGGTAATTTATCCATCTGCCTAATAAATTAATTAAGTAATTTATGCATCTGCCCAGTAAATTAACTAAGTAATTTATCCATCTGCCTAATAAATTAACTAGACAATTTACCTATCTTCCGAATAAATTAACCAGGCAATTTATCTATCTTTCCAAGAAATTAACTGGGTAATTTACATATTTGCCAAATAAATTATCTAGGTAATTTACCTATCTGCTTAGTAAATTATCTACTAGACACTCATTGATCTATAGATTAACTACTAGGCTCTCTTTAAATGGAAAATAAGATCTTTGCTATAACAACAGCAACGTTTCTGTAAGATTAAATTAAATACTATTTATTTTACTTTTAATATCTCAAGAGGCAAAATCTACAAAATCAAGTTAATGCTGTTGAACAATCAACATAGTATTTAGTAGAATCAATCCTCAATCAATTGTAAACAAGCAATTCAATACAAAGAATCAAAGAGTTTAAAACACTATTCAAATTGAGGAAATTGGCATAATGTTATTTATTTTTCAACATCTAAAGAATCATGTTACAACAATTAAACAAAAAAGATTATTCATGCTGATAGAATCAATCATCAATAAAGAAAAAAAACTTCAATACAAAGAATGAAACGGTTTAAAGTATTATTTCAATGCAAGCAAATGACACCATGTTATTTATTTTTCGACATCTAATGAATATCGTTAATACAATTAAGAAACAAGAATGTTGATTCGTGTTGTTATTATAAATAATCGATGAAATAATTAAACTTAAATAAAAAAATTAATTGAAACATATTATTACAATTTAAGAAATGAAATTGGGATGCTATGATAAAATTTTACCTACTTATTAGTGCAATCTAAAGATAGTGTAAGTGTAGATAGACCCGAACTCCCTATCTTATGGTTAGTAGTCCAGTAACAAATCCGTTGGGCCAAAAGTGCACTTCAGTCCGAGGGATGTTGACTGGCTTATATGGTCGCATTAACCACAGAGTATCTCCCCAGTGAGGTTTGGTGAACGATATTTATGTGAAGTGTTGGTGGTGATGTAACAACTTGTCGTATTTAATGCACATCTAAAGCTTTGAGTCGCCGATAGAGGGCGCCACGACAGTTGAACGAAACTATTTGCGAAGGTTAGTTTATACAGGGTCGGTAGATCGGGTTACCATTTTAAGTGTAGCGAATGCGCTAGGCCCGAACTCCCAGTCTTATGGTTAGTAGTCCAGTAACAAATCCGTTGGTCCAAAAGTGCACTTAAGTCCGAGGGATGTTGACGGGCTTATTTGGAGAGCATTCACCACAATAGCAACTGGGTTTTTCGACAAGCACACGAATTTGTGGTACGCCTGTACACGTTCTGATACAGGTAATGGCGTGACTTTCCCTTTATTTGGAGTTTCCGGGTTCTAATCCTGGTTCTGGCATGGTTGTTCTTCTGTGTTCTATCTGTAAGGTATGTGATGGTGTCCTCTTGTAAAAAAGCAAGCGATTCTGATGCGTGAGTATCAAAAGTCGTACTTTTGGCCATAGTTGACACTACTATAAAACAAGAGATACTGATAGGTCTTAAATCTCTGACTTCCTCAGTAAGTGCCCTAAGCAACAACAATGGCAAGTGCCATAAGAAACAACAACAGTTTGTGGTACATTTAGGTTTGTTGTCACATTTTTTTAAAACTCCAGACAAAAAGGAGTAGGGAATAAAAATGAGAGAAACAAACTTTTGAACTTAAATGATACGGAAGCGAATAATGTACACATTGCCTAGTTAAAACGCGAAAAACTTTTGATTCTGCACTTTAATGAAGCAAATCAGTTAATCTGCAGTTTAACTAAATAATCCACACATTAATGACTTTCGAGCTTTTATGGTAACATATAAGGAAATAACGGCAATACACATTTTGCGAGCTTTCACCTGTAAAACAAAAATTATTTTTTTTAGAAATATATTTATTCGTTGATTTTTCAACCATACTTTGAGCTTAATATAATAACCCAATTGATATTTTATATCTTGATGAAGTCAAAATGTCTTAGCGTCAATAATCAAATGATGTTTATAACAGCCTTCAACTTCTACATTTTTCATATAATGACTTTCATACCTTTCTAATAATACTACATTTTCCCTATATTAAGGCGTTAAAATTTGTATGCCTCTTAAGACTAATTTCTTTGGAAATAATTTTTTACCAGAATATGTAGAAATGTTAATTTTAATTTCTAATTTTTGGTTTATAGAAAAAAATTTCAAATTCGAAAGTAAATATACTTAAGCATAAACTTTCTTTGTTCTAAAGAACGAAAATTTTGTGAAGTGAAAATTCTATTGCAGCTGCTACTACCACAGCAATCGATATATTTCTTGAAAAAAACTGAATAAAAATATAAGAATTTTCCATTTGAAAAATATAGCTGATACTTAATTTTATGATACTGGCAAGTAATTTTAGAAATGTTTTCCTGGGACATATTTGGGACTAAAAGTTTAGGGAAATGGTTAATAACTATTTTATAAGTGAAGCCAGCTGGAATTTTTTCCAATACTTTTCAAAACAATAAGCACTTTTCTTTTAAGGTATATAGGATGATCAGCAAAAACCCTTTAAGTCATTTAAAATGTCGAATACCGTCTAGCTGCCATCAAAATAGCTGCCCGTCTAGACAGGAATATAATGTGTTGCTATAATAAAGTGACTATTCTAAGTTTATTGAAAAATGTTACTGTGTTTATGGCGGCCGTCTAAGGAAGTTACAAAAAGTAATTCAAAAAATAAAGGAGATCAGTCAAAAAATACGTTTAGAAAAACGTAACATAAATTAACATAGAAAAATGGTTCATGAGTCACTTATAAAATTAGTAAGACAGTTGAGATTAAAATTAGGAATTTTCTGTGACTTGAAAAAGTATTCATTTTAGAATTCAGAAATGTATTCCTAACTTCGGAAAATGCAGACATTAATAACTTATTTAAAAATGTATTCCGAAAAGCATTATGACAACTTATAATATATATATATATATATATATATATATATTTCAAATGTTCGATGAACAATTTTTTAAGACATGAAAAGTTCGTAATTTTTTTCTCATATAATTCAGATAATTTTATGAATAACTCTCTTAAACCTTTTCAGAATTTTTATTATTACTGTATAGCGTACAACTTTCTTTTGACTAATCTCTCTTATTTTTTGAGTTATTTTTTTAATTTCCTTATTTTTCCACTAGGGAGGTTGTAACTTGTCTTTGACGAACTATCCATAGTAAAGTGATTCCACTTTGTCACTTTACTATGGGTACACCCAACTTCCCAGGCTATACGCGATGATACTTTGCATTCGAAGGCCCAAAATGACTTCACCAATTACCTTATATATCAATTGATAAATTATTTTAATCTAATAAATTAGACATATTACTGAATTAAATTTTAACCAACAATAAGTACCAAAAAATATATATTAAAAATATTTAATTGCCGACTTTCTAGCACAGAAATACTGCGTCTTCCTCGTGTTCTGTGAGCCCCGGGTTTGAGTTCAGGTTCGGGCATGGTTGTTCTTCTGTGTTCTATCTGTGAGATGTATGAATGTGCACCCCTGTAAAAAAAACCCTGTTTCATCCTCATATGATTTAGAAGTCAGATCTTTGCCTTCGGGTGCTCAAGGGTTCATACCCCTAGAAGCTACTGCACTCCTCTTTCCGTGGTAAAAAGCGGACACGACATCATCATCAAATATTTAATTATTTTCATTTACAAAATCCATAACCTTTAAAATAATTTATTCCTTCCAGTTACCACCAATTAAATGTAGATTCAAAATTCTTCAAAAAATTGATTTAAACATTAGATACACAGTATATGGAGATTCCATTGCATTCTAAAGATGCAAACCTTTTTCGCAATATTTAAAAACATCTACAATACTCTGAATTAAAATTCCACTGCAAATTTATCTCCCTTGTCCGCCATCAAATAAACTGTTCATCTACAAAATTCAGAAGAAATTGCTTATTTATATCATTGTTTTTCTGTATATATAAATGCTAGTTACTCTAATCATTCCTTCTCATTAGCTAAATGTTTTATGTCACAACTGGTTGTTTAATCCTAAGCATTCAACAACAGTAATACACTCAAGTTTAGTTACTTGATGCCATGGCTGAGCAGTAAATTTCGGATAATCTGAGAGACAGACTTTAACACTAATTAGGTCGGATTAACGAGACTCTTGTGAAAACACATTAGGATGGGTCTTGTAATTGCGAATTCTTTTAGTTGTAAGAATGAAGACAATTTTTTTTCTGCGAAATTAATCGTGATTTTAATGTCCAAGAAAACATATTAAAATTATTTTCAATATCAATATTATATGATGGTGAATATTATTAAAAAGTTGAAGAATATTATAAAAGAATCTTTGAATCGAAATAATAAATATGTCGCATTATGTAAATTAATTATAAATTGTTGGTTTCTTATAGCTATGATAGAACCAGAAGAAATTGTGATGAAAATTTTTATATACTTTTTTTTTCCAAAAGATTGATAATACAATATTATTCTTTCCTTGAGTTTTATTGATATATTTGAAATAAGAGGATGACACTTGATAATATATGCCTTTATAAAAATGTTATTATAAATGCGACATCATAAATGAACAAAGCAATTGAAAGGAAAATTGAAAACCTCATTGAGATATTATAATATAATATGAGTTAGTTATAAATATATTCATCTTCAAATCCATCAATCTAAATACCTTTTTTTAAAAAAAACATTACTATAATTTCCTTACTTAAATCGAGACGTGTAAAGAAATCTCTATCATAATATCATAGTATATAATCATGGGGATAAATACTTCTTTTGCTTTTTTCTCTTCTGCTGTTGCATCGTGCGTTAGATTGATGTATCTTGTCGTTTCTTGCTGTGCATGAATTATGCCCACCGGAAAGGAATGAAAGTTAATTTGTTAAAGTTACAAAATATTACTGTTCAAAGGCGATTTTTAAACCATTTTAAAATTGAAAAGGTTGCTATTTTGAATTGTGTAAGTTAAATTACCGTGCAATTTTTTAACAATATTTTAAAATATTTCTTGTATAATTTTCAATAATATACTTCATATTGCAAAAAAATTCAAGACGTTTATGTTATTTAAGAAAATATGTAGCTGTATGATTTTTTTTCAATGTTTAGAAGAAAAAATGCGGAATTAGAAAGTACATAACATAAGTAAAGTAACATAAGAAAGTAACAACATAAAGAAAGACAGCATGCAATTAAAAGAAGAATTATGCAGAGAATTAACAATTCCAAGGGTCTGAAAATGTCATTGGACAGGACATTGTAGAATAAAGGTTATCTGAATCCCAAAATAATGGAACTGGTGTTAAGCTATAAATAATATTGAATTTAATGCCCATGAAAATTTGACTTCTTAAAAATACCTTATCGATGAAATCATGGACAAACATATCATAAATATTTAATTTATAATCATAAATATTTAATTCTTGCGAAGCAGTTGGTAGTCAAAGATGGCTGATAATGAATAAAAACTTGAAATTTACACTAAATTTTACATAAGTAATAACTGGAAGAAAGTACAATTAAATGTCTGAAATGCATAATAATGATAACAAATGTATATTATACCCTTTTATGACTTGCATAAGGTTGATTAAAGTACGACAATGGGGGAATCCAATTAATACTTATGCAGATTTTCGATTTTCTGTTGACAGAAGAACAATGGTACAGAAACTAATTAACA
>JAOUZG010036900.1:442212-463981 GCA_026289955.1 Argiope argentata | reverse complement strand
TATATATATATATATATCTTAGAAAGTCCATATAATTTCAATGTTAGAAATTGTGGTTTAATTTTTGATAATTGATGGAAAAATAACGTTGGCAATCATAAAATTTGAAGTAATTTAAATTTTAGTAATGATTGTATTTATATTTCTTATTATCAGTAGAAATGTTCAACTATACAACGAGCAAGTAATTCGAACATATTACAAGTTGATTCTTTGAGATTGGCGAGACGAGTGAATGGTGGATGTAATCCCCTTCCCCAGAGATGAGTGAGCAGTGAATTTACATCCATCATGAAATTTATGCAGTGGATGTGTATACATTTTATTACACTGTTTCCGTTGAATTACACTTTTTGAACTCACAGATATAAGATCTGAAAAAAACCCCCATCATTTTTTACCTGCATTAATTCAAAGCATCTATGGTCGTTAGACACAAAAAATAAGCAAGCCGTTAGCGACCAAAATTTATTTTCAGTATCTGATTAAACACGATATTCTTTCCTGAAGGATACATCGAGAGAGACAGCAATCAATATTCACTTAAGTTTCTTATGCAAAAGGAAAAAAGAAAAATGGTGCTCGATACCTATTGGTACTAAAAAATACAATGTAATGGCCATAAACCCTTTCTCTGTGATCGTGTGGTCAGTATCTAAGTAATCAGTATTCACATCTAGGCCATAACTTGGTATACTTTGGGAACTCAGCAAACTTTCTCCTTACTGTCATTAAAGTGAAATTTTGGGCAGACTAGGTCACTCAGACCATCTTAGTCTGATGGCATCCCAGAAAAAAATTGGTCTACAGCACGATTATAGACAGTTTCAAGGTCCCTGACACTAGCGCTGTCCAGCAGATGCCAGTCCCGATTATATGTGTCAGCCCGAGGCGATGGAACCAATCTTCAAGAAATGACAAGGAACAAGAGAAAGTCATCTCACACTTTCCTGCAGAATGTTCAATAGAGCGTTAAGTGTTAACGCCCACGCTTTGGTAGTTTTGGGGGATTTTTGTTAACGGCACTTTCAGAACTAACTCAGAGCTTTCTAAGCATGAGTCGCGGTTCTCAACGCTCGCTTATGACCGGCGACCGAGGGAACGGTGGCCGAAGTGGCAGCATGAAATGCATTGTGACCGTTGGGATTATATTGCCGCTGCTGGCTGCCATAATTGGTGAGAGGATTATGTTATACTAATAAACTATAAATGATATATATGATGAGATTCATTAAATATTGCTATCAATAACTTATTAAATTGTGCATTGTTTATTTATATTAAAATACTAATTAGAATATTAGTTTTTAATGATGGTCAACTCGTGGATTAACAATTTATTATTTCCTTTAATCCTTTTATATCATATTTTAAATCCTTTGTCACTATACAGTTCTGAATTTTTTCGATAAAAATTATAGAATATTTATAATTAGTATTTGTAGCAAATATTTTAAAATAAGTGAAAATATTGTTTGATATATAGAAGATTGTCAAAGTAAAATGAATCAAATTTTACAGAAAAATTTAATTACAATTTTTGTCTGATGGAAAAGGACCAAAGACATCAAATTTAATATCCATGAGTCAATAGCAGTAATAAATTCTGTAAAAAAATAGAAAAATAGAAAAAATATAAAACAAGTGTTATTATATTTTTTAGAATAAAATTGCAAAATAGATATATAAATAAAATTTTTTAATGTGTTCTGAAAAGTATTTCTTCTTATTATTGAAAATAATATTAATAAGTTATGATAATTATAAAAAGTAAGTTAATAATTAAAATAAGAATTAATATTCAACTAAATTTTATTATTATAGAAAAATTATAAAATTATAAAATTCTTTTATAACAAATAAGTATATTTATAATTATTAAATAAATTATTTTCAGAATTAATATTCATTAAATTTTTGTACAGGGACATTTTACCAAAATAAATTATAGTTCATTGAGCTGAAGTGATAATCTTTTAATAATATGAGTTTTGTAATTTTAAAAAATCAGTTTATTTATACTTGTGAGCATTTATTGCCAGTTTTAGTAATTTTTTTAATAAGAGTTAAATACATAAAATCCTACAAACGTGATTCTTACTCAATAGATTTTTGATTATGAAAATATTTGTTTATAATATAAAAATTCGTTTGTAATCAGAATTAATTACCTGATCTGCATTAAAGTGTGATACAATGTATTTAATATTATAAATCATTCTTAGATAATAAATAAATTTATTGATAAATTATAATGATTTCCATTCCAAGTTTTAGATAAAAAAATATTTAAACGAACTTTCCAAGTTTCAGTTTTCTTATAAGCAACTCTAATTAAGTGAATGTATATTCATATCACTTATCAATAAAAGGATTATAAATTTAAACTGGGAATTTAGTTTTTTTAGAAATAATCCTTTCATTTTCAAGAGTTTCTAATTTTTAGTATACAAACCATAATATATTTATCATAAAAACTGGATATTAGAGAATTTTAAAGGTTTTTTAAGAAATGGAATTTGATGAATTTTCATTATTTACGAATAGTGATATGATTTTGATTTCAATGCTATGAACCTTAATCGCAACTGATAATAATACTTTAATCTGCACACGATAAATATAATTTATCGTTTGGAACTATCATTTTCAAAGATCGTTTGGTATATTTTGTCCTCTTACTTCAGAGAGAAAAAATAAAAAAAAAATTCCACAGTCTTTTTACTATTTTTGGTGGTTTTAATAAATGAAAACTAACGGATTTCAATATTTTTTCCCTAGAAATTCCTAAGTTACAATTTCTATCTCCACTATAATTTCGATTGGAGTGTCCAAAGTAATAAGAGTTTCGATTCATTATTTATATACACATACTTAAATATTTAGATTGTAAATTGTATTTATTATTAAAACTAAAATAAATTCTGTTTTCATGTGTTTGATTTTTAATTTTTATTTTTTACGATAACGATCTTCTAAACATAAAAGTTTTTAATGAGAGCAATTTTCAAAACAACTGCTTTTGCAACAGTGCGAATCTAAAATAATAAGCGCAAAAATATAATTTAGATATTCAGTTTAAAAAATGGTAGACTAAAACTGTATGCGATTTAGAAGATCGTCTGGCTGTTCTCGTATAATATAAAATATAATACTGAAATAAGATTCGCATTTGAATTATTGAGTTAAAAAGGTAAGATATTTGTATAATTATAATTACCATATTTGTATAAGTATAATAGTAATCCACGTTACTTATCAAGTAAAATAACTTGATAGATAATATTTTTATTCCATTTAATAACAAGGAAAAAAATAACTTACTAATTGTGCTTCACGGTGAATTCTTTATTTTCCACAGCTGTTCAGAAGCAATGTGCTTCTAATGTTTTTAATGTGAGATTAGCAAAACTAATTTCTTTAATTGGGTATTGGAACTTGCATTGATGATCAAAACTTTGGAAAATAATTAAATTACTTAACTTATATATTTATATCATTAAAATAAATTTCTAAACATTAATTAGTTTATTAAAAATGTTAAGAATACATAATATATAAATATCCTACATTTTTAATGTGTACCGCCCCAAAATTCTTTATTAATACCATTTGCCGATTAATTAATTAAATTGTATCCATTAATTTGTATTTTTATGATTTAAAAGCGCATTTGGACCTTTAAATTAGTCATAAGCTTCTCTGGGATGTTTGTAGAGATCGCAAGTTGTTGCGTGACGCAATCTCGGATTCAAGGTCGAAAGGGCGCACGCTTGAAACTTTATTCCACATAAGGCTCGTTGTGTTTACGAATATGGCGTATGTTAAATACGTACAAGGTAAAATGGCTTTAAAAAATACGTTTGGAAATTTAGAAAATTTAATGACAGTATCATTGACATTTTCATCTTGGTTTAATATTATGAGATCTTTCCAAATCAGTTTTCGTGCAGCGCTAAGGGAGGATGGTAATCCAACTAAATTAAACCGAACAGAAATATTAATAGAATGCATAATTTGAAGATGTTAATCATGATAGAATCAACGAATTTTGTTATTACTGATGACATTTGTCATGGATAAGCTTGCAACGATTTTAAGCCGAGGGTACATCTCTTGTTTCAAGTATCGCCAACTAGTGTCATGAGTACGTCTTAGCTAAACACTAATCACATTCGCTTGCATAGCCCATTTTTACTAGGGGGAATCATTCATACATCTCACAGAGAGTACACAGAACAACCATTCCCTGACCGAGATTCGAACCCCTGGACGCCCAGATCACGAGGAAGAAGCGCTACCGCTGTACCAGGACACTAGCACCAAGCTTGTAGAGGTTAACACAACTTTGAATAGATTTTGATTTTTTGAATTTTTAAAAAATTAATTGAATAATTACTGTTTTAATCTTTTTCAAATTAACCTGTTGATATTCGATATAGTCCAATTTTTTGAAACTGAGTTATAAGAATTACATATTTATTTAATAGAAATATGGTTTTCCCTTTTCGTCAATACTTAAATACCTACAACCAATAAATTTGTTTAACAATTTAATGTCATTTATGAAATCGCATAAATTATATTCCATGGTGATACTATTCTAAATTTAATTGGTTGAATTTTAGAAAACTAGTCCTTACGAAAAAAAAAATAGTATGTAGAAAAATATGTTTTCAAAAGTATTTAATTATTTAATTTATTAAATTTACGCGTGTATTCTGATAAACGTGTACAAAAACTAAAACATAAAATGAAAATGACACAGAGGTATAAAGAAAATAAACACTAAATATAATAAAAAAAATCTGCTTTATATATCTGATTTATATCGTTGGTATAAAGTTAAAGCAAAATACAAAAATAAAATGAATAATCGTATTCTTTTCGTTTTGAATGTTATTTTTGTTACAAAAAAAGTAATCGCTCTGTGTGAAATGCATTAATATGCTGAATTTTCCTGTTTCTAAGATATTATTTTATAAAAATACATTCCCTCATTATTCATCTGTTTTTGACTCGATCACTTTTATATCTATCGAGGTGATCCATCAAATATCAAAAAAGTTAGTAAACAACACTCATTTTTTTTAAAGTGGACACTATAGAATTGCAATAAAACCCATCCTGACATTATCGATAATAATAAACAAAGAGAATAAAAAACAGAATTTTCCTTGGCAGTCCCATTCGAACATTCCTAATTTATCACGGTCCGTTTCTGCCTGTAAGATGATGTGTCTTAATGACAGAAGAAATGCGAAGCGAAAGTCGATTGCTTCTTCATTCGGTTCTGCGAATTCGGTAAATGCGAGACAAGAGTAAGAGTTAATGACCGAAAAGACTGGAAGTGTCGTGTCCCACTTAAGACTTCTGCAGTGTTTCTTTCGGAGGCGAGAGTTGTAGAAAGATGTGTATTCTTAATGCTCGGTTAATTGTCTCACAAATAAGTGCCGAATAGATGAAAGTAGCATTGAACACCTTGCGTTACTTTTTTTTAACAGTTGGATAGCTGCATTGATCGCTACATTAATCTATATTACAGCACTGAAAGTGATAGTTTTTCGGGCTAATATCTAAATAATTTTGAGAAAATGACTCGACATTAAGAAAGGAAATGCCTGGAACAGAGTTTTAAGAACAGCTTTAAAATATCGATTATATTTTATTAGTGATTTTGAGGTGTGAATTTGTTTTTTGGATAAGATTTATGATTAAACTCATGGAAAGGAGAATGAAAATTATTAATTTTTTGAAATTTGAATTAAATTTTAAAAAACGCTTGGTTCCTGATTACCATAACTTGAGTCGACCCTGGAGTGAAGGATATCTTTTTAAAAATATATGGCTACTAATTACCATAACTTGGGACAATTATAGAAAGATAGGCAGCTTTTTAAAAAAGGCATTGTTTCTGATAACCATAACTTGAGCTGACTCTGGAGTGATGGATTTCTTTTTAAAAATATATTGCTACTGATTACCCTTACTTAGGATAATTCTAGAAAGATGGGGAGCGTCTTTAAAAACGCATTGTTCCTGATTACCATAACTTGGAGCTGACTCTGTTGTGATGGATATCTTTTTAAAAATATATTGCTCCTGATTACCCTGACTTGGGATAGTTATAAAAAGATGGACAGCTTTTTTAAAAACGCATTGTTCCTGATTGACATAACTTGAGCTGACTCTGGAGTGATTGATATCTTTTAAAAAATATATTGCTACTGATTACCCTGACTTGGACTGACTAATTTTAGAAAGTTGTGCAGCTTTTTTAAAAATGCATTGCTGCTGATTACCATTAATTGGGCTGATTTCAGAGTAATCGGCTACTTTCTTAGAACACGCATTTTTAAAAATTTAATTTGCTCTTATTGACATATGAACTTCGTATTCATAAGTTACGATTATATGATTACGTACATTATGTTTATTATCATCTCAGAACATGCTACTGTTTTAGGAATGAGGTTTTCTGGCGTCAACAAAAATCCGTAGGCAAAAAATAAAACAATCCGTAGGCGAAAAATAAAAATTTTATTATCTGTACGAGCATTTAAAAAATCAGTTTTTAATAAAGCTTTGCCATCGCATTTACAAAAGCTCTGATTAAAAAAATAAGCTACTTACTACAGCAAATAAAACCTAGAAAAATGTCATTTTGAGCATGTGATTATATAAAATGAAATAAATAAAAAAATGTGTTATTTTTTAAACAATATAGGCTAGGCAAAGATTTTTATGATCGTTTGCTATACTAAAGTGACTTATTCGATGAAACGATTAAAATGAATAAAAATATCACTTAACTTGCACGAGCACGTGGTGCTTGGTCGTTCAAGAAATTATGTTCTGACATGATACATCGAAATATGCATAGCAGATTTCATTTTAATCTTTTATTATTTTTATGTTTATTATGTTTATTATTTTTATAATAAAGATGAAGCAATGTCGGCTTTCTACTACTGATAAACCTGAACTTCTATTAATAAATCAATGCTAATACTGCAAATAACAGATATCTTGAAATCTCACGTGGTGCCTCTGAAAGGAAAACGACATATACTCTCTATTTCCCTAATGAGAGTAAATAATTATTTGGTTTTTTTTCAAAGTATCTCTTACATGTAATTTAGTAACTTTAAACATAAACAGATCTAAGTTAACGAGATGATGTGGAACATTATTTTACGACACTATAATGAGTGTTTTCCTCGTATTCGATTTTCAATCAATCACCATAACATAAAATTACATCAGGAATTGAAGCAAATTACAAATAAATTACGTAGCAGGAAAGCTGAAACCTTAAAAAATATTTTAAATGAATAGTGCTAAAACTGTATCTGAAAAGCAATTTTTTTACAGATATATCTCGTCAGAGCTTCTTTGTAAATATGAATATTTTCTATCCTTTTCATTACTATAAAGAAATGAAAATCTTGTTAATTTCCTTCTCATTCATTTCGTTCGAATGTTAAACAGTGGAAACATTGTAGAATTTTACTAAAGTAATCGTTTGCATTCTTTATTTATCAACTTTAAACATGAATGGAATTTTAAAGGAATTATTAGTTAAGAAGAAAATAGAGAGTAAATGAATATTCTGCCTTTTCTTACATAATTTAATCACATAATTTAAGAAGGCATCACACAATAATGTGAGTCCATTGTATAAAATTCGGGGACATGAAAAAATAATATAAAAATTTTGTCTAAAGGTATCTTTTTATTTTACATTCAAACATATAAGTATTTGTAACAGGTAATCAGATGTGACACAATCATGGAATAAGATTGTAACAGAAAAAAAGAGCCATCTTATCTCTTGTCACCATAAAAATGTGAACAAAAAATTTGAAATAGGAATAATTCTTTGCAGAAGCTGCTATCTATATTCAAAGAGACCAACTTCCTGGATCTGCTTTTCGATTAAAGTATTAATAGAAACGCTTTACATAATGGATTAATCAAAAATTGCCCAATAGATAAAAAATTAATTATATTGCATTATAATTAATTGTATTTCAAAATTGCTTGGTAAAAAAGTGAGAATAAAAATGATGTTCTAAATCATATTTAAGAATTCTTTTAAGTAACTCCAAGCTTTGGTGCTTGAAATTAATATATATTAATTATTAATTTGTTAAGAAACAATTTCTCAATTTAATACATTTTTTAAAAAATAAATAATAAATATATTAAAAATACATTTAGTTTTAAAAAACATTCTAATTTTTTAAAATACTTCTTTTGATATAATTATTTTCATTATTTTTAACAACTTGATTATATTGGAAAAATTACATTAGGTTTATAATTTTGTTGAATATATATATCCTAAATTTATTATATTAGTTTAATATCAAGCATTAAATGCATTTTTAGTTTTAGAAAAAAAATCAGAATGTAAACTAATCTTAATTCAAAACATGTCACATTAAAAAAATTACAATATTTATTTTGTTAGAAAAATAACTTATCAGACGATTGCACATTCACATTTTCGTTATGGAACAAAAATTAATCCGTTAACTTTTATTTTGCATGATAAAAAAACCACTGCCACTTTTTCCTTTCTTCCTACAGGGAATATGATAAATTCTAGAATATAGAAGATGCGCAAAAAATGCTGTTTTTCAAAAGACAATTTCTAATTTTATGCCAGGAAACAAACGTCCAATCAAAATTGGAAGAATCACACAAGTAACGGACAATGGTATTGGAACAATTAGGTCAATATTTGACGCTGTCATCTGCATTTTAACGACGGATTTGTCTTTGCAAAGAAGGAAAATAAAATAATTAAAACGAAAGCGGAAAATTCGCAAACGAGGAAAATATGCAACTAGTAAAAAAAAAAAAAAAAAACTGCAATAATAAAGATACCTTCATTTCGTAAAAACTCACAATAATTTATGTTTTTTAAATTATTTTGTTTTTTAAAAGATAAAAAAATGTTTTGTCTATTGCTTTTTGATAATGTTAAAAAAATTTAAAAAGAAAATTTACTAAAAAAGTTTTTAAATAAATTATTTTTTAATACCATTATGTTACGGAGTTGAATAGTAAAATTCAAACTAATGAATACCTATAGAATACGAATAATATTAAAATAAATTATATTAATATTAAAAATATTCTTCATAATAGATCTTTCTTTCATAAGGTATTTAATTCATTAATTCTCTTATGTGTTTTATTATCCATATTATTCATTTCATATTCCGTTGATATTAATATATTTACTATTCATATTACCCATTTCTGGAATATTTTGTGCTATTTATTCAGTTATGAATCTTTAGTATTTTTAAACATTTAAAAAAATGTTTAATTGCCTTTATTTGTTTATATATCTTAAATTTTTATTTTTTATTCGAGTTTTTACAATTTTAAATTATTTAATTTCAGCTCACAAGCCTTAAAGCATAAATTAGGAGCATATATAACCCATAATCAAAATGATTAAAATGTCATAATATTGACTAAATTTTGTTTTTGATTTTTCACGATATTGGCCAGTACTGGACAAGTCGCACCAGGCTTAACAATAAGCTATTTTAATAGTAACCATCTCTTTATTGAAACACAATGGTTTTACCATTTATTTTTAAAAATGACTACTTCACAGAGATATTTTTTGAATTAAATTATTAAATAGGGAGTTAAATCCTTCCGTGTTCACTCCTTATTGGCCACTGCGAAAATTCATATTAAGAGCATGTTGCATAGATATTGTAATTGGCTTAGTTAAAAACTAAATTTGAAGAGTGAATAATTTTTTTTACTTCTTTTTAACTTATTTTTTTCTGTATCATATCAGTTTAAAAACCATGACTCTGAAAGTAATTTAAATTTCAAGATTAGACCATGGGTTCGAGTCACCATTTCAAAAAGGTAGGCTGATGCTTGTTAAATTTATTGTAGTGGTTAAACTATTTAAAGTTCTTGTTATGAGAATAGTTTGAATGTATAAGATCAGGCCAAAGCATCGTTATCTATTTGCTGATAGCCTTAATAGAGTTGTCTAAAAATAGCTACCTTGAGCTTCGGAATGGAACATAAATTGTATTGAATAAATAACCTAAACCCAAATTCAGCTTTTTTATTTCTTTTAAGTAGTAGTAATGTATAAAAATTAACTATTAAGATGTTTGTTAACTATTATGCATTTTTTAGCCATTTTACTTATTTAATTATTTTCAAAATAAGAAGTATTCTTAATTCTTTTTTCTGATATGATATTCTTTAAACTATTTTTCTTTAAAAAATCATAATCACATTCAGTCAAGTAGTGGTGAAATAGTTATTAAATTTTTATTCATCTCATTAAGGTTTTTAGCGAAAGCAAAAATAATAACTGGGTGCTTGTCATTTAGAAATTTTCGTAACCAAATCCCGATTACAGATGCCATTTGGAAATTTAAAGTGACTCTAAATTTATTTTCAACTGAACATGAAAAGACATATTAAAATATTATTTTACTTCACAGAAATGATTTTTTTATTTATCATATAAAAAAGCTTCCATTAATGAGCAATTTGACGAATAATTAAACGATATATATGTTAATTAATTGTATGTTTAAAATACATAAATTTTTTTAGTTTGTAAATGAGAAAGAATTTTATTTCATTTATGCCACATTAAAGATGCAGTTAATTTTCTACAAGCTATTCGAAAATATTTATGGTCACAAATGCATGTAATGTAATGAATTTAGTAAATTTCCTCTTGATGTTTATTTTGTTTTAAAAGTATTTACATTCCATCTTTTGGTTTTGATTTTAAAATCTGGGAAGGCATAATAGAAAAAATATTACTTTTTTATTTTAAACTTTGACTTTTAGAAGTTGACTTGAACTTCAATTCAGCTTAACTTAAAATACACCTTTCATTTTTGATAAAAATTGTTTTACCCTGAGTAAAAAAGCAACCTAAATATACAACAAAAAAAATAACAGTAAGTGATTTTAAAAATTAATGTTTTAGTTTTTAGAAATATAATGAAAATAAAAACATCAAAAATTACGACTGTTGAATGATAAAAAAAATGTTTATTACTTATATTTTGGAGAAATACACTTTGCTTTTATGTAGTCAAACGTACGCTTTTTATGCTATCTTAAAGAAACTTTCAGCTAACTGAAATGGAAAAATCCATTTCAAACTATCTAATTGAAATGAAATGCAATTCCAGATATTGAATTTGGAATTAAAATAAGAAGTTTTGCTTTTATTTCACTGTTTGAAAGACTATTTCAAGAAATCTATGCGATCTTCCTGACATGAGAAGCTTTGCATTTTTGTTTATATATTTTTCTTGTATTGAAATCTGCATCAAATCTTAATATACTGCATATGAGAAGCTGAAGCCTATTGGATGATTTGATTATATTCTGAGCAAATAAGTAATTCTGGAATTATTTCTTTTTTAAAAGATAAAAAATACCTTTTAAGTTGTAATACCTTATTGCCTAAAAGAATTTTCTTAGGTGAAACATATTTATTAAACTAAAGATTAAAATGAAATCTGCTATGCATATTTCAATGTATCATGTCAAAATATCATCTCTTGAACGGCAAGTTAAATTACATTTTTATTCTTTTTAATCGTTTAATTGAAAACGTCACTTTACTACTGCAAACGATTCAACGCATTTATTAAAACACACACATATTTTCTGTTTATTTCATTTCATATAATCACGTGATCAAAATGACATTTTTCTCGTTTTTATTTGCTGGATCCATGAACTTATTTTTTTAATAAGAGTTTTTGTAAATGCAACGTTAACACGTTATAAAAAGCAATTTTTTTAGATAATCCTGCAGATAATAAAATTTCAATTTTCACCTACGGCTTTTTGTTGATGCCACAAAACCTCATTCCTAAAATAATATCATGTTCAGACATGATAATAATTAGAAAGAATAGGTACTATAAAAACCTAATAAGGGAGATAGAATAAATTAAATTAATCAATTGGGAATGCATACATTATGAAATTAGAAGAAGTTTATTTCAAATTTTTATCGAAATGTATTACAATTATTATTTCGCACCCAAAAATATTGAAGAGAGCTTCTTAAAAAAGATCCGGAATTTCTAAATTATATATGTATTTGCAATGTCATATCAGCTGGAACAGACATAATAAAGTTATTTCAGATAATATTTTGTTGATTTCTATTTCTCATTTTATACAAGTATCAGAATTTGATATTCAAGTTAATTAGTTAAGAGTGCAGAAACTTAATTTTTAAGACCTTTTTACATAATAATGCGCTTATCAGGATATACTTTTACAATTTTGTGTAAAATAAAAGGTATATAGCAATTCCTTAAAACAGTTTTTTGAAGGGTACCCAGTCAGCAATTTATGTTAATATTAATTATTAATCCTACCATTTTCTAAGAATAAATAGCATCTCTGGGATTAAACATTTTGCAACATGTTAAAAGAATTAATTGAGCTCACTAAACTTAAGAAATGTAGATGTTGGCGATATAAATTTCAAATTTCAGTAACTGACTTTTAGAAAAGTTTTTTTACAGATGAAATTTTATAACCGATATTTTAAATTCCACACCTATTGTGTTAGTGAAATTTTATCCACTTGTGCATCCTCTATAAAAGTATACAATTTTAATATTTTCATAATTTACTTATAAATTAAATGAAATGTTTATTCTATATCAATAAATATGAATTGTAGAAAAAAATTGATTAAAAAAATAGCAATAAATAATTTTAAAGTTCTATTACATTAAACGGAAAATTCTTTTAAAAACTATTTTATTTAAAGTTATTTTCTATAGATCTCAAATATCCACCAGATTTCAAAAAGCAAAATAGCTTCCTATAAAACACTATTAATAAAATAAGGCATTATTTATCAAGAAAATTTTGTATTTTCAAGATGTCTAAAATAGCATTTGTTCTATTTTATTTTTAAAATGAATAAAAATAAACAATAAGCGAATGATATAAATATTGACGATAAAAAAGATGCTTTTAATTCAAAAGCTTTTAATAGACAGTTTTTCCTACAATTTTATGCAAGGAGTTTTTTAGCATTTTAATATGTTTAAGCATTACAAAAATTTATAAATATTTCCATTGAGTTTGTTTCATTGTGGGTCCTACTTAAAATGTCTTTCTATTGCATCTCTTATTGAAATAAATCTCTTACTCCATTTAAAAAATTAATGTAAATTTAAACATCGAAATTATTTTTAGAGTAACTAGAAATTATTTAAAGTAAATAGAGATCTGCAAATACTTTTATTTATCGTCATAAATAAGAATGAAACTGCAAAAAATTCATTTAGAATATAAAAGATATAAAGATTTTAAATTTAAAAAAAGTTTTTTTATGTCAACTTAATTAAAAAATTGCAGGGGAAGATATTTTTACTATCAAGATCTATAATAAATTCATATTATATTGCATGAATTAATAATATTTAAATAAATTAGATTTCTCTGTCTTATATTAATTAGGTTTTTTATTGAAATTTTATTTCAGAACGAATGAAAAAATTGTAAATATCTTATTCACAGTTTTACTGTTTTTTAAAAATTTCTCCGAATGCACATGAATTGCATTATGAAAGGGATTTATCAAAATTTATCGTATAAGTTAACAGATATTTTAAGGAAAAATTGTAAAAATAATTTTGTTATTTAATACTGCACAGCAAAAAATAATATATTTTAAATAATGCAAAGTTGAACAATATTTTTAACTCGCAAAGTATCGTGGCTAGACTTAAAAGCAAAAACAAACAAACAAAAAAACGTGACAATGTGAAGAAATTCTTTTTACAGTTGATAGAGTAGAAAAAAGGTATTTTTACTCCCGAATTAGATTTCCATAAAGAAAGAAAAACGTCTGGCTTTTATTTTCGTTCTAACTTTTTTTATCGAAATTCTTCAGTTAATTTTTTTTCGGAATAGTTACTTTTTTATGGGAAACAAATTAGCTTCTTAAAGAAACATTTGGAGAAAAAAAATGCAATTTTGCAGTAATGGTATATGAAATATATATTTTTAAAAATTATGCATTAATTATTATAACCAATTTATAATTATTTAGAATTAATATAATATTTGGCTTTAAAAGGGAATTTCAAAGAGAGAATAATTATTTTATATAATATTAAAAAATGGAAATAAAAACGGAATTATTTATTTTAGGAACGAAACTGAAAAAAAGAAACCGCTGATCTGAATTTGGATTTGATGTAGAGTTAAACTAATTTCATTTGACTTTTACTTATTTAATAAAAATGTGACTAAATAAGTATTCAAATATTCTTTTACAAATTTATATTATTAAACCTACTTAAGAATAATTTCTATAGTATCTAGTTTTCTATATAAATATTAAATATTTGTTTATCAGAATTATAATAGGGTATTTCAGTATTTACCAACAATTTATTTGATATTTTTAGGTGTTGCGGCTTGGACGCTTACAAATGAAAAACTACATTCAAGATCTCAACCAACATCTGTACATCTTGTAAGTATAGAAAAAAAAATTAAATTAATTTTTTTAATAAAAATATTAATATTCATTGAGAAGTTGATTCTGTAAATACGAGCACCCATTGACTTTTCGTAAAAAGACATCGTAGAGTTCAAGTTCTTAAAAACCACTAAATTAAGTATCTTGGAATTCAATGTTTACTGATATTAAAATATATCTATGCCCATCACTATTAAAATATATCAAAAATTGTAAATGATATTAAAATTGCCATCAATATTTTAATAAGGAAAGAGTTTCTCTACTTCGTTTTTTTTTATTTGATAATTGGATAGTAAATACAGTAAGTAAGACTATTAAGAAAACATTTGTATTGATATGAAATGAAAAAAAATATATCGAAGGAATTGAATGACTTTTAAACTATCTAAATATATTTACGCTTTCCAAACGGCAGCATTAAATAAAAATCTGCAATATGAACTATACCAAAACTTTTATGTTGTTTATCTTTCAAAAACTTGAATATTCACAGTTTGTACTTTTCATAGTCAGATAAATAATATAGGATATTTGCTCTTCTATAAAAGGTCATAGATACATATGAGACGATCAGAAAAAAAAGAGTGTTACAAAAATAAATAAATGAAAATCAAAGACTTTAAAATGTCAAATATCAGGACAATGACATTGAAATAAAGCGTTTCAGAAATTCTGTCAAATTTTAATGATTGGAATAGCCTACACGGAAAATAGTAAAATAGTTGGAACCTCAAGCATTTCGTGTGATGCTTCACATTTTATAGAAAATTAATTTTCTTTCTTAACAATTTAGTCAAAGAAAGCATTATTTCATTCTAATTTCACGCACGCACTTTTTAAAGAATGCCCATTCCCCAGCGAAGCATGAAAAAAGATGAAATAGGAAGAAACCATCAATAGTTTTACTGTCAAACCAGATTTATTTTTTATTCTAGCTTTGAGTTTACTTTTACAGTATAGATGCTATCGCCATTTTCTATTGACCCAGTTTCATCTAAATAAACAACACACGAATGCTTTACTTTTTCCTGCGAATATTTCTTGCTTTTTTTTTTCAAAAAGAATTATAACAGAACTGACTCGCGGAGTTTCAATATGCTTATCAGAATAATAAAAACATTTTGTTTATCTTTTCGGGAATTAAAAAAAATTTGATAGTTTGGATTACTCTGTTTATTTTCCCTTTCCGAATTTTTACAATATCAGCAGATTTTTTTTTTAAAAAAAACTTTGGTATGTTATTATTATCTACATCTCTTTAAATTTAGAATAAAAGAAAAAAAAGCTGAATCAACAGTTTTATTGATAAACTAAAGGGAAACTGGTGTAAAATATTTACAAACACAATTTCATGAATAATAAAAATTTGATAAAAAAAATAAAGACGCGAAGAATTTTTTTAATTTTTTGTTTAAAGCCGTTAGTTCTAGAAGGTACTTACCATAAAAATACGAAATAAATAATTATTTAAAAATAAAAAATAATTACAATTGCAAATTTTCAGAACATTTTGTATAAGTTTAGGAATTTGTACAGGCTAAATGAAATTATTTTATACATTTAGGCTTAAATAGTTATCTTCTTTTTTAATTTTTTTTGTGAATTTTTTAAATTTTTATAAACTAACTTCCCTATAAAGTAAGAACTTGAGATGGTATAAATAAAATAATTAAAATTATGAGGGATGAATATGAATTAATTCCACATTCTAATTATAACATCAAAATTTAGTGAAAGAGGATCTTGACTACCAAATATTCCAAAACAACCTAAATATAGGAGAATAAACTGAAAATTGCATTTCTTAATTTGTTTAAAATATTACTGATAAGCATCATAAGCCAATGAAATTCAACTTTACCAATTTTCAGTGTTACAGTTATGTATTGTATTTAAAACTTTTTACTATAGATAAAAAAAATATACAGCAATGAGATTGATATAATCAAAATGATAATTATTTGAGATTTATGGTAAGACGAAAGCTAATTTCATAAAATAATAATTTTGGAACATAAAATCACTCTATGCTAAGATATAGTGAATACCCATCGGGAAAAGATTAAACCTTTTCAGCTCTTTTTCTTTAATCGTCTTCTTTCTTAAATCTTCTGAATTCAGGTACCTCCGAATATTGGAAATATACGAGTTTACCTTTCAAAGACAAGAAAACCGCAGTGAAAACCGTGTTCTTACAAAGGAGGACCCCACTTAGCTGAGAGCTATCAGAAAAAACTTCGAGGAGAAAAAAAATTTAAATGAAGGAAATACGTAGAGTTACTCACTTTGCCTTTTTCAGCAAACTAATGTAATAATATGAAGTGTATATTCAGAAATCGAAAAATAGCAATACCATTAGGAGGATATTATTTTAAAATAAAAAATAGATAATAACTATAATGTAAAGAATACTGCACGACAGTTTACTGACACAACGGTTATAAGGTCTGGTAATTTGATTTAGTCAAATTTCATTGTAAAGCTGTTTTTTTTTCATTTGTTAATTCCAAATTACATATTACTGATGTTTACTAATAAATAATGACATTAAAATTAATTATTGAAACAAAATTATTAACACAAAACTAATCCAACATTTAAAAACTAAAACTAAATTTAATAACATACAATATTTTTTTAGTTTGAGATCTTAAAATATTTATTAGAATATATCATTATATTTTTTATAATCATGATAATGCTTTAAAACATACATCAAAATAAAACATACATCATGATAATGCTTATATCATGATAATGCTTTAAAATTTGACGATATTGGAAAATCAAACTGCAGAATACTCGATATTTTCTCTTTAAAAAGAGTATTAATTAAAAGCAAACTTCAGTAAAATATATTTTAATTTTATGTGAGTTTCCTGTCTCTCCATGCAATTCTCGAATAAATTCATTAAGCTTAAAATCGTAAAATCTGTGCTCAAATGGGAGTTTGACACACATCACTTTCAATTTACGAACTGGAACTTTTGATCACATCTGTCTCATAGCATTTAATCCCATAATTTATTTTTGTTTTACTTCCAATGGGAAACAAATCGACTGATATTCAGATTGCTTCCGGTCTGAATTTCCGCCAAGTACCGTCGCCGGATGTCTTTCTTCTTCCTCTATTATTTCAGCCAACTTATTCGCCACCTGAGAAAATGCCTTGTTGAAACATATTAAATGAAGACTAAGCTAGCGTAAATTAATTTATTTGGCGAATTTTAATTAAAATGGCGCTGGATTTTGCATCCGAATGGATATTTCTGGCATCTCTAGCAGAGAAATGGTTCACTTGAGGTTTGCATCACTAGGTTTAATGAATTTGTGGAGAAAAGCGCAAATTTCTGTTTGTTTTCTGGATGCCTTAATTGAGATATTTCATGCAAACAATAACGCTTTGATTTAGAAAGGGGAATTTGAAATTAATATTAGGTTTAACATCGCTATTTGTTTGATGTTAAAACTTTATTTAATTGGAAAGTAAATACTGTAAGGAAAAAAATAATTAAAAGTTTATATACTGCAGTTGCTGTAAATGTTCCAAAGTACTCTCTTCGTCTTTTAATTAAATATAGATATTTGTATCGAATGTATAAAGTAAATATTTTAAATAGGTTCAGATTTTAAAACTTCAGGGGGAACATTTTAAACAATGGAAGCCTGGTGTAATCGCTGTTAAAACATGTTTTTACAAATTCGAAAAATGTTCGAAATCTAGAAAAAGAAGATTTAAATATTAAAAATACATCTGTATAATTATATTATTTGCACTATATATATAATCGTGCTACTTGCTGTGTGAAGTGATGGTGACATTAATATCATAATACGATTCCCCGAAAGAGGCAACATGACATATTACTGGTATTTTGTAAATTTATTTGCTGTCAAAACTTATATTAACTGTACTGACAGCAGTACCATCAATACGATCAGAAGTATCACTGTGACATCTGTGCAAGTAGTGTGAATCAATACCATTAAATTTTAAGCTCAGTCAAAAAAAATCAAGAAGTCGAAAACATTTTGAAATACTTCCCATTTGTTGTAAATGTACTGTAATATATACATTTATCTTTTGAGGGAAAAGAGTTCCAGCTGATTATAATGTCTTTGTATCGATTTTTTTGAGCATTACCTACTAATTTCTCAAAGTAAATATGATTTGTTAATTGTTAATAATAAATATAAATAAATCAAATGGTAAATTTTTTGGAAAAGTTAATCAAGATGTAATTAAGCTTAGTATCTCAATTTATTTGCATTTCTCAACGAGGTCATCGAATTATCTTTTTTGACAGCTGTATTACTAGGGTAATAAATTAGTGGAGCGTTGTGAATTTTAGCAAATTTTTGTTTTTTATTGCTTTAATGAATTAGAAATAAGATTAAACAATCAGACAAATAAGATAAATTAGTTTATTGATTTAGATAAAAGAAAGGGAAATTATCAAAAATTTGGAGCTTATATCATGATAATGCTTTATATTTATAAAGGCTAAAATAATATTCTTTAGGGAAAAGGAAAATATTATTATTTTATATGCCACCTCAGTCAGAAAGAATAAAGTCATTCCATTTTCGAGATTCCTTTTATTATTTACAAAATGGTATAATATATATACTAATTGTAACTTATTTACAGAAGTTAAATAATTGATATGATTTTACAAAAAATACTTAGTAGCAACTACAAGTTAAACATTAAACAAATTATAATTTTGC
Source organism: Argiope argentata (assembly GCA_026289955.1). NCBI lineage: Eukaryota > Metazoa > Arthropoda > Arachnida > Araneae > Araneidae > Argiope > Argiope argentata. The sequence goes on along the minus strand of JAOUZG010036900.1, from coordinate 444,699 downwards.
AAATAAACAGCTAACTTAGTTCCAGACACTTTAATATCAATTCTGTTTAGTGTAATAAAAACATTATACAAAAATTTGTGTAGCAGATATATTAATTTAAATAATAAAATGGATAAACTTTAGCAAATGCATGCAATATTGAATAAAATGTTTATTGATAATCCATAATATAATTGAATTTTTTTTAATAAAAGAAGTTTTGATAAAAACAGGTCTTTTGCATTTACACTTTTAAAATCGATTGTTGAAATAATCACAAGAATAATTCACAGTTATGTCAAAAAAGAAAATATAGAAAAATAATCGTTAAGTAGTATATTTTGGGTGACTGAAAATATATCAGGAATGCAATTTTATTGCTGTCTAAACTCTCACAATATTTCATTTTAAGTTTATTTATGGTTTATAGCCTTTACCATTGTTTTTAACTACATTTTTTATAAACAAAATTTTCGATTTACTTAATGCACTCCATGACTGGTGCCTTTTATGTTTTGGTCTTATCTCGTACCTGTTTAACGCAATTGAAGAAAAATGTCAAACGTATGTCAAAAAGGACAATGACATAAATTTCGCATCGTCAATCAAATGAAACAAGAATAGTTTTTCTTGATTGATTTTTGTATAAATAGGTCTAAGTTATATACAGGAAACAGTGAAAAATTTCCCCTTAGAATAAATGAATATTCTGGAAAAAATATATCTTAATCAAGTGTTAAGTTGATAGAGAAGCAATCCATCATGTAATTAAATCAATGATGATATGAAAACAAAATAAAAACCATTAAAGAATGGGAATTTAAAAAAAAGAAAGATATAAAAAATGATTATCTAAATAAAATTTACTGACAGAATCTGCTTACTTAACGATTGTATTAAGATAAAATAATTATTATATTCAGCTGCTTTGCTGGGAGGAACTGAATAAATAAACATCATGGAATCACAATTTGCTTTTCATTTCAACAGCAGGTGTGAACAAAAGCGTTTAAAAATCAATCCAGGCCATTTGGAACAAGATAAATAATATCGTTTGGTTTTCTTTTTTTTGTTGAATGTAGATCTAGTGAAAGCTTATCACTTTGCTTATTCTGAACACTTGTTGCAACTTTATGCTTTATTTAATCGTTTGGAAGCAGCGAACCATGAAGGAGCCCCCAGAGAATGGCACTTGACTAGGAAACGAAACCGATTTGTCTTTTTTATCGTTTGGTTTCATTTTTCGATTGTTCTATTCCACTAGCAGATGACTTTTTTTGATCCTTCCATTAAAATAGGAGGGTAACAAGTGGGCACAGATCTCTAAGGAAGTGTTAAAAAACAGTATTTAGGAAGGTACAGACAATGGACACAGCAATATGTTCTGCTTGACTGATTGTGCCATCGTCACCTTCCGTAAATGAATCAATCTAAATATCATGGACAAGTGGGAAATGCGAAATAATTAATTTATCTTAACACTACTAATAACCCAAGTCAATACAGTTTTGTCAGTAATTTAGTTAATTTGGGTTCAAGTTTGATTAATTAGATGTTCTAGAGCAGAACGTCTCCTTCAATGCTGTTCCGCTAGAATTGATATGTTTCTGTTCATTGTTATTTTCATTAGAATTATCGTCTGATCTATTCGATAATAGTTCCATTTATAGTTCAGATTCAAATCTATTACATTCAAAAATTCTTAGGTATTTTAAAAAGACTATTTATTTTTCAAACAATTGTATGTATTTAGTTTGAGTATTATAATTGAACTTGAATTTAGTTGAAACTTTGTTCAATTTTTACATTGTCATAAATTAGGGAAAATCCCAAAAGAGTTGTTCACTTGTGAACAAATTTCCTAGATTAAACTTCTCCTTCTTTTAAATTTTAGTTTATTCAGTCCCACGCTCTTTTAACGCATGATAGTTTAATTCCTTTCAGTTTGACATTTCCCCGTGTCATAGCTTTCTATTCTATTAATGCAATCTCTTAAATCAAGCTTATATTAATTAGATCGGATTTCTGTGATTTTTAAATTTTATAAAATGTATCTAAAAAACGCTTATGTAACTTGGGGAAAGTTGCTTGAAAAATTTGCTCTCTTAGGTCATTTTGTGTTTGACTGGAAAAAAGAACTAAAGACTGACATTTTTTGTGAGCCATAGTTTCTTTTATAGAATTACGAGTAATTTAAAATGTAATGAAATGAAAAGCAAACAAAATAATTAGATAGTAATTTCCGAAAAGGAATAGATCTATATAATTTATATTTAGAAGTAAAAAACTAATAATTGTTAATATAATTTTGATTTTTTTGGCTTTGATTAGAATTCTAGTTCTTCAGTTCGTCTGCAGTTTAAAGTTTTTATTTTCTAAGGAGTAAGTAATTACAGTACTCGAATAAAACTATTTCAATTATTTTTTATGCAAATGCTTTATTTTAAATTTGATTTTAGATAAAATTAATTGAATATATATATATATATATATATATATATATATATA
>JAOUZG010036900.1:409885-437170 GCA_026289955.1 Argiope argentata | reverse complement strand
ACACACACACACACACACACACACACACACACACACACACACACACAAACACAGCAGAGAGTTTTCAGAAGTTTTTGATTCTGATATTCATGTTCTGAAAAATTGATAATATTTTCCTATCTATATTTAAAGCAAACAAATTTTTTTTTCAAAATTGTAGTCATTAATTTATTATTTAAGCTGGATGAAATTCTTGTTTTTATGTTTGATTACTGAATTACAATACTCATAGGATATTTGACTTTCATTTAAACACATTTAATAGCCATCAGAACTAGCTGATATGCTATAAATATCTGGAAACTCAAATGTCCAATGCACTTACGTTGACCTGACTCGGGTGTCTTGTAAGGATTAGCAAGGCAGACATGTTTTCGTCAGAAAATTACGATTTGCCACTTAAGATTAAAGCCCAAAGGTTAAGTTAAGGTTTAAAGTTTTAAGCTCCCGTAAACATTTTCAAAATGAGATGTTGATCTGAAACTTGTATTAAAGAGTCTTCCGCCAAGATTTAATCAACTTTACCTATGATTGATAATAAATATTTATAATCAATAAAATTGATTAAAATACCATTTTATAATTTACGAGAAATTTTATTCCGATACTAGATGTAAATAATATTATGAAAATCAATGTAATATCTGACAAGAAAAAAAGCTTTTAGTATATTATTTTGTCTATTAGTTGCTATTGAATTCGCAAATTTATTTTCAAACTTGTTTATTTATGCTGTAATCTATCACTTATTTTATGTTGCGGATTTTCATAAATGTTTATGCAATTGATCACTTCATGGTAATTTAATAATTTTTTTAAAAAAATAACGAACACAATTATTTAAAGATTATTTTTAACTAAGCTTTTTTGTAAAAAATAAAAATGAAATATAATAATACTTTTTTTATTTCTGAAAGGTAATTATATTTTAAGCTACAGCTATTTATAAGTGTTTTGTTATTGATGTATATAAAAATGTAACAATACAAACAATAAAAATATTCTTTAACTTATAGAACCCTTCAGAACCCTCTAATCCATTATATAATATATTTTAAGAAACTTGCATGTATGTGTAACAAATACCTTGAATGTTTTTAAAATTTTGAACACACTTTGAAATTAACTACCTTTAAGCATAAAATGTCTAAGAATAACTATTTAGAGATACTTTTTAATTAAACTAATTTGTAGGAAACCATATATGAACTATAATAAAACTTTTATTTTATATTTGAAAGGTAATTATATTTTAAGATATTATAATCTGTGAGTACATGCTGTTCATGTATATAAGGTACGGAACGCACTGAACAATAAAATTATTCTTTAAATTATAGAAGAATTCAGAACATCTAATTCGTCATTTAATATAATCTAAGAAACCTAAAAGCATATGTAACAAATACATAGAATTTTTTTAAAATTTCAATCCTACTTGTGATTAACTACATTTGATAATAAAATGCATAAAAATTCAAGACTAATCTTTCTTTACATGGAATTTTAAAAACCTTTTTGCTTCTTTTATAGAGAAAGTACCATTTTTTTTTACTTTGGCAAGAATTTTATTAACAACAGCAAAAAATGAAATTTCTTTCTGCATATAAAGCCTATATTAAAAAAACGCATGTAAATTATATAATATTTTAAGAAACCTGTACTTATATGCAACAATATTTTACACTGAAAACCTTTAAAAATTTTAAATATATATTTAACTACAAAATGCTTGATAAAAGTTATAAATTTCAATCTTTCTGTAAATGAAATCTTAAAAAATTTACCAGTTCTGCTCATTTACCGAGAAAATACCATCTTTTTTGCTTTGGTAAAAGTTCTACAGCAGGAAGATTTAGTGCAGATTTTACTTTCTTTAAATAAAACTTGCTTTTAAAAAATAAAAAATAGAAATATCTTAAAATAAAAAAATTCCCTCTACCGAAATAATTTTTAAAATTTCGGTAAGTCTAGTTAATCAGAATGATGATAAGCGTAATAAAAAGGCAGAAAAAAAGTTTTTTTAATGCAAACAAATCGTTTTCCTAGGTTCGATCACTCGGAAGTTAATACCCCACTTAAATCAAGCTGGAAGATATGTAATCCCTTCCAGTCCTGCTGTTACATTACAGCACATTTTTCTCCGTTGAACGGTGAAAAAATTTGCAGCCGAAAAAATCCGTCACAGCAAATTTATATAAATCCCCATCCATCACATAACCTGTCAGAATAGTATCATGCCCATATATCAAATAGGGATTCTTACTAGTGTCGATGGGGAAAAAATAAGAGGGATTTTTCTTTTTCGTTCTTCATATTAATGAAGTGTAACTGACATCGAATGAGATTATACTTCTGGGAATTACATGTTTGGTGTTATGAAGTCATTATGAACTTATGAAAAATAAAAACAGGAAGCGTTTGACGATGATTTTGACATTTCGTTTATAAACTTCGCTGATAGTAGCAGATGTTTTGAGTGCATTGCAGGAAAGCGACCGATTGTTGTCCTAAACTACATCTATCGTTTTCACAAGATAAAATGTTAATGCATCAGAAAGGATTGGAGATTCATAAATAATTTTGAATACATAAAATATTATTTTTTTAAACTTTTAACTAAATTTTTTAACCCATTTTCTTAATTTAATTAAATGTTTAAGGCTGGATATATACAAAAAAATGAAAGGAAATGGCTTTCAAAATTTAAATTTGCTACAATTCTTTTTATATCGTTTATAAATTATAATCAATGGTGAGCTGTATAACTTTCTGAGTATTATAAAACCTCAATAGAATGAAATTCATAATTCGGATTTAATCAAATCTTTTGTGCTCTGACAAATTTTGTGAGTATAATAATTTAAAATTTCTGCAATTTAAGGTCGAAATCCATTTTTTTACTTTCCATTATTATTTAATATTTTTCTTCCTTTACGATAACACTTTATAGTAAAATCTATAAATTATTATATTATAGTTTTTATTAAGCTATCTGATTTGCTTTAGTTAAGTAGATTAACTTAAATACAGCAAATTATTTGTACTGCACTTATTTGTACTTCTAAAAGAATTCAAAATGTGTCCCATTTTGCAAAGAAGAAACCCATTTTAATTTTTTTTAAATCATGAAATGCCAAAAAAATTCTTATATGTTTGTTAATTTTTTATCCTTATTAGAATTAAGTTCATAAGATTATTTCTTAAATACTGAAATTTTTTTAAAAATCTTTCTTCTAAATACATTGATTGATTATTTTCGGAATGGATTTTAAATTTTTTTTCGAAAACTGTTATATTTTTGAATATTTATATAAGAAAGATTGAAAAACATCTGTGGATTCAAAATATATCAGTTAAGTATTAAATGTTTAAAAGAAAATTAAACAAATGGCGTTATTTTAGCTAGAAAAAGGTAGGAAGGAAAATTCTTTTAGTTTGAACATTCATCAAATGATTTGCTTAACATTTTGCAGATAGTTTAAGGAATATATAATCTAGTTACTGAACTAAAAAATAAATTGTATAACTATCTATTCTTTAAATATTGACGTTCGACTAATAAATAACACGAAATTTTTCTTTCACATTGTGAAGCCTTAAAACAACTATAAAGTATTTCTAAATGAATAGATTATTTATTCTCTAGCACAAAAACTGCCTGCAGAATATTTTGAAAAATTATTAAACAAAATTTCCACAAAAAATATGCATTAGATTTTGATTTATGAAGTTTTTAATAAGGAAATTCCATCATATTTTATATTTCAGAAAATAGCATCTAAAGATGTAAAACAGTACTAAAACTATGTAAATGCAATTATGAAAATGAGGGCAATTCCCCCCCTCCCCCCAAAAAATAGACTAGACAAAATTTCATCTGTTTTATAAAAATATCTGTTTAAATATTAAGAATATTAAATAAAAAAAATCATAGTTTTACAAAGGATTATACTTGGTGAATGGACTTTTCAATGTATTCACCCTACCTTAAATTGCAAATGAGATGCGATGAAATATGAAATCATAGTAGCATAAATTGTACTTCTTAAATTATTGATTCAACTAAAAGTTTTTTCGTCCGTTCATCATTCAGATGCTCAAAAAGCTAGAATATTATCATGCTTTTACTAGCAAACCTGTATGTATTAAAGCAGATATACATTATAATTATTCCTTCCATTTTTTTGTAGTTTTTTGTTCAGATACGATTCAGACGTAGAAATTAAAAGACAAAATGAAAGTTTAAATATAAGCGCTATTTGGTGAAAATAATGAATTCAGAAAATTCGGATATTGAATTACAAACATTTCCTGTGGAAAAAAATTGGGCAATCCATGCTTATCATTCTCAGTATAATTTCATGAATCAGAATGGTGATTTCCGGAAATATTTGAATAAGTTTGAGAAGAATGCTGGCAATTGAGAAAATACCATATCACTAAAGGTATTTTTTATAAATTACTATAATGAAACTCAAATCTTTCTAAGAATCTCATTGGACAAAGGTAAGATAGAAACTTAAAGCTGTCTAGACTACCCAAAATAAATAGACTGAGAAAGATTTGAATTTCATTAAAATATACGTATCATTTGAAAGAATAAATTATCGCATTGTATAAATTCAACAAAAATGTACAATTTTCCTGCATTTTTCTTTTGGAAAAGAATTTAATTTCGTAAAACTTTGGAACAGAATAGATTGACTTATATATAACAAATTCATCTCTATAAATAGGAAAAAAAAGCATTGTAAATACTTTTTAAGACAATTTAAACAAAGATTACATTTCTCCAAACTATAAACAGATATTTCAAATTTATGTTTCTTATATAATATAAAAACAGTTAACGAAATTATATTTTTTGAAGTAAAATATTTTGAATTAAACTGAAACTTACAAATTTTACGTTTTTGATATTCCCCCATGATATCACACTTTTTTTCGCATTGAAGATGAAAAATGAATTCTGAAACTTAATTAGAGCTCCAATTTTGTTGTTAACAATATTAATATTGATGATTTGATACTACTAACAAATAATTGTTCATCGCATTAAAACTTTCAATTTATCTTCAATATCTAACAATTTTTATAGTGTTAGATATTTTGGTACTTACGTATTATACCGTCTTCGCCAATTATTGCCGAAGGTTTAGTAGCCTTTTGGCGACGGATTTAAATTTGGCGATAAAGATCAATGGAATACTAAAAAATATACCATTGCAGGATTGCTATAATTGTCGGTCTAGCAACTCAATGGCGATGACTTCAAATTTGGCGATAAAGTTGGATGGTATAATACGTAAGTACCGATATTTGCTGAATGCTGTCTTTAAGAAGTCTCCATGAAAACTAAAAAACTCAAATAAGAGGAAATTCACACAATCAAGTATAGCAGTGGGCATGTGATAAAACTTTTTGTATAAGCCTTTTCTTAAAAGCTCGTATTTTGGGGCTATGTCATGGTGTTAGATTTCTTTTGTCAAATGAATCACGTATTCCTAATTCAAATCAAAAATTTTTTTATGAGTCATATAAGCACGATTTAATACCACTAAAATTTGATTTATAGTACTGATACTTTTTGAGTATTAAGAAGTAATAAAATGTTGCATAAAAAGTTCTTTTTAACTGAAGGCTAATATTTTATGCTATAATTAATGCATAAATGCATTTTTATTTTATGATGATAAATGAAAAAAATAGATGTCTTCAGCTTAATTATTAAATTAAATCTATTTAATAATTTGATAATTATTTCGATATTTAAATATATAATCCTAAATAATTATATTGAATTACCTTATATTAAAAACATAGGAATGTAGTTGCTCTTGTAACACAAGCCATAATTGATTATGATGACTTCAGAGACAGCGCCCATTGATTCCTGGTTGTGCTATGACTTGTTTAGGTCAGAAGGAGGCGTGTGATATTTTGATACCTTTTCTTATTTGTATAAATACTGTTCTATGATTTTTCATGGGAATTGTGTGTGTGTAATGTACCCTATAAATCAAAAATATCCCTTAACGATCCCACTATGTCATAAAAACTTCTTCCAAAAAATTAATGGTATAGAATTTGATAATAAATCTAAGCCTGAAAGAAATAAAAATAGTTTCATCAAACTAAAGAATAATTACTTTGAACTCTGTATTTATGAACGCAGTATTAATATGAAAAAAATTATTCAATATACTACAATTAGAAACTCTATGAAATCCTTTCAGCTTGTAAAATAAGGTTAATTTAAAATTCAACGACTTTTTTTCTACATATTGAGGGTCGTGTTATAATAAAACGCGTACGTGGGACAAGAAAATTTAAATCAAAATCTGGTCATAAATCTCGTGAGGGGAACACAATTTAAATGCTTGTCGACAAGAAATATTTATAGGTGGAGCATTAATTAAATGCTTCACCGGCAAGAAATATTTATAGATTAATTTATTTGCAGCTGTTTCCGGTTGCGAAGTGAAGACTTTTCGATTTTATACTTTTTGCTCCATAAGATAATGAAAGTTTCTTTTAAAGTATGATGAAGAATTTTCTTTTAGAAAGTAATTTTAAATAAAATTTAATCATGTTATTATTTTTCGATGCGGTTAATAATTATATTCCGTTGTAACTTATTAAGCAAATTCTAATTTCACTGACTTTGGAAAATAAAAACTTTCATAATTTCTTTTTAATGATATAGCCCATTTTATTACTTTAGATTTATGTATATATACTTTTTCCCATAAATCTTTTTTTTTTGTGTGTAAGAACACTGAATTCTTAACATTTCTTTTCCATATTGAAATTGGGTCAAATGCTTATTAAAAAATTAATTTTCTTCATGAACCCTTTATTACAAAAACTATTATTTTTATTTAAAGATTATTTATTAAGTAGACATTTTGATGAGCAAATTTAATATTTGGAATGTTTTTTTTAATGCTCGGTATTTTTAAAAATAAATTACATATTAAAAAAACATAATATAATAAATGTGTAATAATAAAATATGTAATAAAACATAATAAAAATAATAAATGTGTAAATTTCTCAAAAACTATATGAAGAAAAGCATGTGCAAATTAAAAACATGAAATCATTATTAATATTTATATTAATCGTTATTTAAATTAATATTAATCGTTATTATTGTTAATATTAATTATTATTAATATTAATATTAACCATTACTAATGTTAATATTAATTGTCATTAATAATATTAATCGTTATTAATAATGTTAACCATTATTAATATTAATATTAACATTTGCATACACACTATTATACAACTATATGAAGACGTTATAAAATTACGTTACTTATTAATATTACAACGTTATTAATATATTAATATTAATCGTTAGTATTATTATATTAATATTAATCATTAGTAATATTAATAGTAACATTTGCATACAAATTATTATACAACGTTATTAATATTACGTTACTAATAATTTTAATAGTTATTAATGTTAATATTAATCGTTATTAATATTAATATTAATTGCTATTAATAATATTATTCGTTATTAATATTAACATTTGCATACAAATTAAAAGGCTCTATGAATTACAAGAAGTAGATGAAAGAGTTATTTAACTATTCTTGAACGAATTATTTAATTTATTACTTGAATTTATTTATTGGCTTAAATGGATCATTAATTTTACTACATGTATGGATTATTTAATTAATGGAACTACGTTTTTTAAATGTCTGTATATCGTTAGAAGGAATTTTAATTCCCGTACGATTTATTTTTGTATCAATTCCACAACGTTCAATCACCTTCAAACCGAATAATCATTTGATTACATAAATGATCTGTATTTTAAAGGTCATATTGAGCAATAAAATGCAGGTTAAGTAATGGGATCAACGAGTTTCAAAATATTTATTACAATTTAGATCATGAATTATAAGTAAATAATTACAAGCAAAATGAGTTGTGTTTTTATTTTATTTTAATGAGTAGGTGAAAAAGAATAACAGTATATTCAGAAGACAATTATTCATATTTTACTATAGTATATTCAGAATTTATTTTCTCTTATAGTAATAAAATATTTTTAAAATATAAATAACTGAATTTCTTAATAATTTACTGATATAAGAAAGCTGCATCATATTACAAATACAATAGGCATGTATATATTTAATGAATGTATTAATTGTGTTTCTTTTTGCAAAAGAAAATTGCGTATCATTTTAAAATTAATTATCACGTACAGAAATCAATAATTTCCTAAAAAAATATTCTGCTTGGTTATCTTTATAAGGATATTTATTTAAAAATTCAGAATTTATTTTTAGTTAAGGGTATGAAAAAAACTTTGATGTTGACGCTTGACTTTCAATACTCCTTCATAATTTGGGCAGAATAAATCAATAGAAGATCATAAAAGAATAAAGCTAATCTTCAATCTTTACTGACCTTAATATTTATTATAGTTATAGTTTATTCAAATTAATTATATGTTATTCAATTAATAATAATTATAATTTATTCAAATTAATGAAATTCTTTATTGATTTTATAATTTATATTTGTGGTAGATAAAAATACATGAATTTAAAATGTCAAATTTCCGCGCTTGAGTTTTTGATTTATAGCAAAAATTTTTCTTTACATGCTCCACATACGAAAAATTTTAAATTAATTTATTTTCTCACTTCATGTGTCTATAATTAGTAATTTATACATATCCTTGCGTTAAAGCAAATTATTTATACATTCAGTAAAAGTCGAAATTTCCCTTTTAAACTTAGACGTATCTGTAAATTATAGCTAGAAAAATTATCGTTTGTTTTTGTACCAAACGATTTGCATTACAACTTGTTAAACTGACGCTTTTTTGATGATTTAGATAAGCAAATGAATTTAAAATAATTTAATGAAAAAAATCCATAAAATGCTACGTGTTTCCAATACTCAACTACATAACAAAAAATTTCTTTTAATCTTTAACATTTTTAGTCCATTTTATTACAATGACTCACACTTTTACTTTACAATAATACATTTTAATCTCATAAGAAGGAAAGCCGTGACAAAATTCTGAATACTTACTATTTCCTGTGTGGCACTAAAACGAATTGGGAATGATAAATAAGGCGATATTGCTTGGAACCATCTAGAAGTGGCGAACCGGAACGACTTGTTGTATGCATGCAGTGGTCAATTTTTCAGTCGTTAACTTTACGAGGAGAAGAGTAAAAGTGACCTCTTTTGATGTTACGACTAACCAAGATTTCTACAAATAAACTTTTTCTTTGTCCTTTTAGATTATTTCGTTTTTAACTTCGCATATAAATCTTTGTTAGTTCTTCAGCTTCACTTTTGCATAGTATTAAATGGTATAAATTTATATTCCTTCAACTCAGTATCTTTAAAATGCTAAATTTATTTACTACAATAACCAGTTCAAGTAAATTTTTTAAAACTTGTAGTGGATAACGTTTGTTGTTAATACAGTTTTTTCAAATATTAATTCTTTAATATCTGAAATTTTTAATATATATAAAATAAAGAATTTATTTAATACATTAATGAATTTATAGAATATATTCGATATATAAATTCATTAATATATAGAATAAAGAAAATTAAAAATTTCTAATCTGCATTGCGTTACCCCAATTGGTGTAGAAAATTCACGCAGAAACAGGCTTTGAAAATTCAATGCCAATTGAGAGTGTTCTGATCATAATCTGTGTTTTGATTTTTTTCAAAGAAACGAACTTGAATTTGTTTTGGCCAGAAATAATTCTTTGATCAATTATTTATATTAATTGTAATTATTTAATAAAATGTAACTAAAAATATTAAAATGAAAAATGTTATGTATATTTCAATGTATTATGTCAGAACATAATTTCTTGAACGGCCAAGCGCCACGTGCTCGAGCAAATTAAATTATATTTTTATTTATTTTAATTGTTTTATTGAATGAGTCACTTTAGTATTGTAAATGATCCAAAAAACTTTGTCTCGCATTTATTATTTTAAAAAATATCACATATCCTTTTTATTTTATTTGATATAATCACGTGCTCAAGTTGAAAATTTTCCAGGTTTTATTTTCTGTAGTAATTAACTTATTTTTTAATCAGTGATTTCGTAAATGCAATGGCAAAGCGTTATTAATAGCTGATTTTTTAAGATGATTGTGCAAATAATAAAATTTGTATTTTTCGCTTACGGTTTTTTGTTGACTCCACAAAACCCAATTCCAAAACAATATCATGTTCTGACAAGATAATAAAAGGTAACCTAATGTTTACCTTAATAGGAATTGACTTAATTTTTTTTATATTACTTGTTTTTGAATATAGTTACGAATCTTTAATAAATATCAGAACTGAAAAGATATAGTAAAATTCTTCCTTTTGTGTCTTAGTTTTCAAAACTCTTTCAATGAAAGGCTCTGACAGATCAGTATACCTTTTAAATATTTTATTTACGTATGCTTTCTTCACATTTGTACATTTAATATTTTATTATTTTCTTGTATATTATTATTTTTTATATTATATTCTATATTAATTTTTGTTATTAACTTTTAATCAGAATTTTTTCAATACTTTTTACTTTTTTCTGAATTTTTGCATGTATGTCATATATTTCAACTTCATAATACTAATTTTTTATAGGTTGTAATTTTTATACTCCAAGAATCTTCTTTATTGGCTCTTTGGGTAGAAATGTGAAGCTTATAAGTGATAAATTTATAAATAAGTTTAACAATACATTCCACACATATAATAAACGAAAATAGTAATCGCCATTTGAAACTCTGATTCAACTGACATTATTTAAAATATATTAAGTTAGATATTTCTCAAAATGAAATAAAATAATATATAGTTATTTAATTTAACAATAAGTAGTTTGATTCAAATCTTTGTTTTACGGTGCTGTGAGTGTGTTTAAATACTACCTTCAAAATTTTCCTTGTTTACAAGTAATCATTTCAAAACAACAATGACACATTTTTATGCCAATGTAAACTTTTAAACACATTTCGATTTCTCACATTTTCTTTTTAAAATCTGTATTAAATTAACAAATAAAATGATTATTCATAGAATTTTGTTCATATTAACAGATAATTTTATTGTATTATAATTATCTCATATTTCATATAAACAGTAAATCTGTAGTAAAAAAGTTAGTTAATTTTAATTAAATATTTAAGTTAATTTAGTTAAATATTTGGTGCATTTAATGAAATAATTTCTGACCCATTTAATAATCAAGTATGCAATAAAATACGATAATCAAAGTTTAAAAGTTAGAAACTTTTCTTTTATTAAATAAGAATATTAAATATTTTGGAATAAATTCATGAAGAATAAATAGGGCCTCCTACTACGTTCATTAAAAGCTATTTTTAAAAGTTTTATTCCCGAATAAATGGAAAGTTAAAAAAGTGGATTATTCATTAAATCTAAATTAAGAATCTTCCAGGAGAAAAAACGAGGAACATCAGTTAAAAACATTTTAAATTTATTAATGTTTAAAAGTTTTTTTATACTTGAAATTGAAATAATTTTAATGAATATTGAGAATTCTATTTATACTAAAAAACGTTAGTTATACAGAATCTCTTAAAACAAGAAATGTTTCGTAAAACAATTAGAGCGTAAAAGGCAATGAAATAATTATGAGGTAAATAATGGATTTTGATTTTGACAAAAAATATTCACCTTATACCATTCTTCCTTTTTTATATCTATGGAAAAAATAACAAACCTAAAGATTTGTATGCGTCATTTGGGTTTATTTAAAATTTAATGAAGACAATCAATTCATAAAAAGAGAAGTTTCTAGTGAAATTAAATGGAAAAGTAAATAAAAAAATATACGCGAATAAAAGAAAACTCTTTAAACCTATGGTATCGAAATCGACATGATAACAAATTATAAAAAAGAATCTCTCAAAGCAATGGGATTTTTTTCTTGTGTTAATGCTCGATTATCCGGTTAATCTCTTTGAAACCTGCCCGATAATAAGGTTAATGCACCAATACTCATTGAGATCAAGTTCTTTGACTTACAGATGAATTTGAAATTGAAAAGTAAAACTTTATTCTTTTTAATTCTATTACTAGATAAGGATTTTTACTATAGTTTAAATGAAAAGATGTGGATCATTCGAATAATTTAGAAAGCGATATTACAAGCAAGTACAGAATGGGAGATAAATAGATTATAATGAAGATCTATTTAATATGAAAGATGCATGCTAAACATGTTGTTGTAGGTTAAACTTCGACATATTGTTTGGGAATAAAAGTATGGGTATAAGAGTTAACTGCCGCTTAATAGATCTATGTTAAAAATTAATTTGTCTGCTTTATAAATTTTCTTGTCCACTTTTAAAGTCAAATTTCCTTCTTTGAAATATATTCAGTATTTCCCATATTCATATATATGTTTTTGTAACTTATGGCACTTGCCATGGACAAACCCCCTGCTGATCTGATATAGGAGTAGATTTAAGCCGAAAGGAGCGTCTCTTATTTTTGAAGTAGCGCCAACTTGGGCAAAGAGTACGACTCAGCTACACACTCATCACATTTGCTTGCACAGCCCCCTTTTAAAGAGGGGGGTCACACTTCTCCCAGATAGCGCACGGAAGAGCAACCATGCCCGAACTGGAACTCCCAGAACACGAGGAAGACGCGCTACCTCTGTGCCAGAAAACCATAATATTCATATATATATAAAATCAAATGGAAAATAGAAAAAAAAAGAATAATATTTTAATTTCTCTAGTCAGAAATTTCAGTAAAATTATACATTTAAAAAAAAGAACTTATTTTGAGTAGAAATAAATAGTTTTTGATTTTTAAAATTTCCATTATTTACGATGCATATTCAATAACTATTTTCTGCTTGTTATATATTTATTACTTGTCACGATTCAAAAATTATTTATTAAAAGGATCCTGATATTAAAACTTAGAGTTTTAATGTTTATAATAGTTAAAATATTTTAAAATTAATTTGTATTCTTATATTTATAAATATTTGAATGTTTCATTCATCAATTAATTTTTATTGCCGGCGTCCTATCATAGAGGGACCGAGTCTTCCTCGTGATCTGGGCGTCCCGGGGTTGAGTCCCGGTCAGGGCATGGTTGTTCTTCTGTGTTCTATCTGTGAGGCGAGTAAATGTGCACCCATGTGAAAAGGGGCTGTGAAAGCGAATGTGATAAATGTGCCATCTTCATATGAGCTAGAAGTCACGGATGCTCAGGGGCCCATACCCTAAGAAGCTACTGCACCCCTTCTTCCGCTGTAAGGTGGACACATCTTCATTAATTTTTATTTGAATTAACTGTGGCAAATAATTATAATATTATAATTGTATAATCCTAGAAAAAATTTCAAGTAGCTGTGATTTATAAAATATTCATATTTTGAGATCTTAAAGTCGACTATAATGTAAATTTAAACAGTAAATTTCTATATTTACTAATAAAAATGCAGATACATTATGTTTAAAATTAATTATAAATGGTTTTAATATTGAATAACATTATAATTGAATTTATTGTTGTTTGGAAATAATGTTTTTGAATTCTATTTCCTTTTATCTAGTCTAATTTAATGAAAATTATGAAATTGTTCACGCTGGTATTTTGCATTTCATACGTAAAAACTACATACATATTTTTGGTCCCTTATCAGAAGGCATAACAGGTGAGGTTTGTGATGGAGGGTCCGGGAAAAATCATTCATCATGGGAACATTGCAGCAACTCTTACAGTCCTACTGTTCTCTGGAGGTCGTTAATTTCCGTATTGACTCTCTTCGGGTTTGTTGCCAAGTAGAAATTAGGAAAACCCTTAATAATCCCTGTGAAACCCAAATACTTATTTCGGTACACCTTTCATGTCATGGTGGTGTTAATCTATTCTACTTCAATCCTTAAGCCTAGTTCCAACGACCTGAGAATCTTCAGATGGCCAACGCTTTCCCTCATTTTACCCCTCTTGCGGTTTCTTGGGGTCCTTTGATGCCTGGATACTTTACCGACAATTTGTAGGAAAAATTCGGACGCGTTCACATACAATAAAGTACCACAAAAAAACCCAAAAGGGGTAAATGAGCTTTAACGTGTGGCTCGACTGAAGATTTGACGGGTCGTTGGAACGCCGCTTTAGAGGTTAGATATTGCCCCATTTATCTATCAAAGAGTTTCCAATCGGGTCCAGATATGAATACGCCCCCCCCCAAAAAAAATAGACACCCCCATGGTGGTGACTAAGATATAAAAATATCCATTCTTCTACTTCGATCAAAATTTAGCCCAGTATATTTTGAAGCTTTCCCAGTTAAATATTAGAATATTCAAAGAGAAAGCAGTGCAACGTATGAGTTCAAATTTGAAATAAAGCTTTTCTGCTCTTCTTTGTCTTCTTTGTCTCTTCTTTGTCATTTTAGTCCCTGTGAAGGCTTTGCATACCAGGGGTGAAAAGAGAAGAATAAATATAAAGTATAGCACTACCCCAGAGAGTGATTTACTTTTTCCAAGAATAACCACCTCACTATGATGCTATTCATATACAGAGATGACCAACTTGAAATTATAATCACATTTATTTCATAATGTTATTTTTAACAGGGTGGACACTCTTCTTACCGTTCTGCTGACCACATATTCGAAGAACGTAATGATGACATCGAATTCGGCCAAAAATTACCTATTGGTGCTGCTGTCAACAAGGATGTCATAGGATCGCCATTGGAAGAAGAACGAGACATTCTTCCACCAAGCCCAGAGGAACAATCGAACAGAGATCCCCTTTACGTTGTGCATTATGTGCCACAAGGAAAAGAAGCAGCCCCCGAAGCACCAAAACAACCGAAAAAAGACGGCTCAGACGTGCTGTCAAAAATTCTGTCAGCTGGAAAAGGAACAGGTAAAAATGATGCCTATTTGATGCTTTTTGAATATTCCAAGCACTATTTTTTGAGGAAGTAATTTTGTATATTATATAAATAAATTATAAATATGAACTACTTAATATGTTGTTAAAACCGTGCATGCAAAGAATGTTCATAAATATACCTATAAAAGAAGTTGAACATTGAACTTCTCAGATACACAAATTAAGAATTATGTAATACATTTCAGTTATCTAAATTTCGGTAAATAAATATTTAGTACATTGGAAAATTCAAGTAATTTTTGATGCTATTTTTAAAAAGTTAACTTTCGGGAAAGTCAGACTAGAAATTTATTTTATTTGAAATCGCAATTTAATAATTTTGATCTTATGATCATCATTTAAAACTTCAAATAAGGTTGTAAACCAGTTATGTTTTTCGTCTTTAAAATTATTTTATAAAAAAATGGCGTCTCAAATTTTGTAGAAATGAAAACAGTATTTATCAGATAGTTAAAATGGCACTTAAGATATTTTTTTGATTAATAAAAAAATAGAATAGCAATCACATTTAATAAGTTATATAGATCCTGTATAATTTAGAAGATAGATTTTATCCAGTAATTATCAATTGTTAGAAACATTCTATCCTAAAAATCTTTATTATTAAGATTTCTAACTTAAAATTTAATATTAAGTTAATATACATTTTTAAAACTCTTCATAGCAAGTCAAGACATGGAAGATGAGTTTGATTCAATGGATAATAATTACACGTAAATGACAGTTCAGATATAACAACCTCTATATTCAAGTTTTGGCGAATTTCTGCTTAGAATACTTATATCACAGAAACAGTAATTTATTGAAATTAAATTTCTGCAGTAGGATAAAGACCCCTAAGCACACGAAGGCAGATTTCTAGCTCATATAAAGCTAACCCCCACATTTTCGTTTGAACGATTACTTTTTACAGGGGGCTCTTTTAAACTCGCCTCAAAGATAAAATACAGTGTAAAGAGCAACTATACATGAACCAGGGCTCGAATCCTGGACGCCCAAGGGAAGACGAGATACCCCTGGACTAGGGAGGCACCAAATATTGCATTTAATTGCTTAATGCAAGGAATTTATAACTGTGCTTTAAAGTGTGCTAAAATATAACCTTCTCATGCTTTTTACTCTCAGGAAAGGGAACTCCACAATTTGTCGTCTTCGCCCCGTCACCAGAAGAAGAAGAGGACGTCGAAGATCAAGACGATAGTGCACGAGTCACTCGAAAAAGAGTAAAGAAGAAGAAAAAAGCCAGAAAAGATGTTGTCGAATATGATGATGATGGTGATGAATATGTTGAAAATAGCCAAATAAAACCAAAGGTATTATACAATTTTTCCTCTCTTATTATTCAAAAGAATTTTAAATTAGTGCTGTTGTTGAAACAGCTATTAGTCTTAAGTATTTACCATCTGAAATCCTGCTTACGTCCTGGTTTTTTATCATATTCATATTCATAGTCATAAATAATAATTCATAATTCTAAAATTTTGTATTGTACATTTAAATAATTAGTATCAAATCTTTTTTTACTTTTTTATGTACAATGATCTTTGCTTTTATAATACATGTACATATCGATAATCTCCTTTTCAACATTATTTAAACTAAAGCAAGTTGTGTCCTTTCTTCTAAAATATAAAATGCATTGTAAAATAATCTTTGCTTGCATTTACGATAATTATTAAAATTGAATAATTTGAAAATGTCATTTTAATTGTGCTGCTTATAATTATAATAAAAGATTGAAAGTAATTTCTTTTTATCTGAGCTTTTCACTTTTTTACACTTCTTCAAAGTATATTGAAACCATTAGTAACAATATGCTTGGTGAAGTTTTGCTTATTATTAAGATTTAAGTCAATTGCTATTCTTTCTTTGTTATGGGTTACGACATGCTATTCGCATACTGCAATGTATCATGCTTTAGCTTAAATAATGATATTCACTTTATCAGCCCAGTAATTATCATTATATTCACTTTATCAGTACAATGATATCCACTTTATCAGTACATTAATTATTATTTTATATCGTACCGAATAAAATATTTTTCTTATTCAAAAATTTTGACTCTTGAATACAAATGCTTTTTCTTATTTTATACTATTAAGCATAAGTTAATGTTTACTTCATTATAAAGATAAAGCTACTTGATTGCTGTATTATTTATTTTATATGATAATATTTAACACTTTCATAAATGCATGAATTGTTTTTGAAGACAGACAATATATTTTATTTTTTGTTGTACAGCACGATATTTTTTACAATTTGGTTTTCGCAATTTTAGTTTCAAACATTTCTTTTTATGATTCGCCTCTTTGTCACAAATTACAATGGGCAAAACTTTGCCCTGACTTTCAACAGCTACAGGAAAGTTAATCTCCATACAATTTAGCCCACAACAGATTTCTTTTCCTCTTTATACAGCAGAGAGCTGGACACAATTTTAAGCAGGTTGATTATCGGACGCACTCGATTCACCTACCGACATTTGTTGATGGGGGACCCAGCACCATTTTGCTCAATGTGTAATGGTCCTACGTCTGTTTTACACATTCTTTGGAGAGTCCACGATTTTCTATCCAGAGTATTCTGTTTTACCAGGTTTCACCCTGAATTGGATGAGTTGCTGTCCAAAACCCCGCATTTTGGCCTTTTTAGTCTTTAAAAAATATTGGTGTTTATAATCATATATAATCATAAACCGTACTTTTTAGCACAGTACCATACATAACATTATTATTACGCTTTTTCATGACTCATAGATTTAAGTTTTTAGACATTTGGGTTTTGTAATCATTCCATATTTTGATTTTATCATAAATTGATACAAATTCTTTAAACCGAATAATGTGGCGTAGCTTTGACAAAAATGGCTTTTGTGCCATAAAACAACGAATTAAACTCAACAGCCACATGTCATACATTTAATTACATAACTTTACCATACACAACAACAAGAATTTATGAGCCATAGGTTTTAGATCTTGCCTTATATTAGCAATTTACTATCAATATGAGTATTATTATTACTTATGCAGTTAATTAAATCAAAAGTTTCAATGAATGTTAATAGACATCTACATTTATTTCCCTATCTATATGATAACGACTTAATTTCAAGGTGTATACTATAACGTAATAATTTATAATAAACGTATAAGGAATAACTAGTATAACGTATAAGTAATAATAAAAAATAAAGTTTTGAACTTATGTTTTTCCAGTCATTCCATTTCATTTGAATTTCTATTATAGGACGATATTTTTACGAATATTAAAAAAACAATATTAAAAATATTTCCTTAGATTTTGAAATTAGTTCTTCTTTTAATCATAAAAATAAACGCATTCGGACTGCTCTTCGACGTGCATACATTAAAGTTTTATTTAAATGCACTGATTTAATTAAAGATACATTGATTAATTAAATTTTTATTAAATGCAATGATAAAGAATTTTATTCACAATTATACATGGCTACAGAATCATAAATTACGAAGCCCTGCTTTGCCATTGCTGGGTTTCCTCCAACTGACCAATTATAAATATCTCAAAATATAATGTTGAAAATATTGCCCAAGATTCCAAAATGCTTATTTATAATCTTTCTCATCCTGCTTCCTATCGAAATTATTGGTTGTTATGACAAGGTTTTTAGCAATTTTTTTGATGGTAGTAAACTTAACCGCTGTGTTGGATTTGCTTTTATTGTGTTTCAAGATACCGCCGAAATGGAACACTTTATATAGTTCTTGATGAGTGTAGTGTGTTCCAAGCAGAATTTCTGTGCCTCAGTAACTCGCTCAAATGAATCTTGAACAATGACGTCCAGGTTTCTTATTTGTACTGATTCTCTTTCATCCTTATTTTTGCTTAGTAATATTTCTTACTGCAACAAAATTGTCGTGCATTTTTCAAGACACTGTTTACCAGCCTAAGATCAGAGAAATTAATGTCTGTTTTTTGAATGTCCGAGGTCATTCTGGCATTTTAGGGAATGAAAGAGCCGATTGGTTCGCAAAGCAAGCTACAAACATAAACATCATTGATAATGTGAGCATCCCCAAATCTTACATTCGCAATGAGAATCACAGAAAGACCATAATTCTCTTATAGAATGAGTTGTACAAGAATTCATCAACTGCAGAATTAATCAACATTATTTTTACCCATAATTTCTCAATGGTTAAAGAACCAGCAAGCTTCAGTGATTTCCATTTAACAAAATTTATCCTTTGCCATGGTAATTACAATTACTATCTCAAGAAATTTGGATTATTGGGCACTTATTTGTGCTCTTGAACGTGGGTGAAGCTCAAGGTGGATGCCTTTTGACTGCTCCAAACTTATTGAATGGAGAAAGGATTTTGTTGCGGATCTCAATGCCTGTAATATTTTTTCCCTCTTCACTTCATGTTTTGGTAGACCACAAAAGGGCTTTTTTCTTATTCTGTAATTTTAATATCTTTGTGGATTCAGTTTTTAATTACTCTTGCTTTGTTTTTTTCCTGTTGCTTTTATCTTTATTTTTTATTTGTTTTTATCCATGTATGTAGTTGTTTCTACTTACTCATGTAAACCTTTTACTGTACTTCGTGGTGCACAAGGAAGGTCTTATTACCAACAAAAAAGTTCCACTGTTGACATATGGACACAAAATAAAATTTTAAGGCGACCAGGGACCTTTAAAATGGCTTTTTGCAATTTTCACCCTAGCATTGTGAAAGTTTAGAGGCATTAAGAGTAATACTATAGGAGATGATACACCAAATTTTGAAGCATTATGTTAATTCATTTATGAGTTAAAAGGATTAATATAATATTTAATAGTGGTAAATAACGTCAATGAAAAATGTTCCAGGCCTTCCAAATTTGTTTGAAAGCTCTTTATTTTTTGTAATTACTTTCTCTAATCCTTTTGAAACAAAAGTTGGGATTAAACTTGAAATTTGAGTTCGAAATATCAAAATTAACCAATATAACAACTTAAAACTACTGATTATTTTTAAAAGTAAGTAGTTTTGAGTTATTACATTGGTTAATTTTGATATTCGTTTTTAAACTTCGAAGGTTAATCCCAAAGTTTTGCTACAAAAGAATTAGAGAAAGTAACAATAAAAATTGGAGTGCTTTCGAACAAATTTGGAGCGCCTGGAACATTTTTCATTAACGTTATTTATCGCTATTATTATATTAAATTAACCACCCTAACTCATAAATAAATTAATATAATGCTTTAAAATTTTGTGTGTCATCTCGTATAGTGTTACTCGTAATGCCTGTAAAATTTCAAATTGCTAAGGTGAAAAATACAAAAAATCATTTTAAAGGTCCTTGATCGCCTAAATTTTAATCAATTTAAAATTTAAAATTTGGTAAAAAAGATTTCCTGAATATACATTTCAGTAACTATACTGTAAATGGCAATGTCATGGAAATCTGAAAAATTGATTGACTTTTATTTTAGGAGAAAAATACGTTATTATAGAAGAAAAATAAGTTTTTTTTATGGTTGAACAATACAGACATTTCAAGATAAAGATTATAAAATTCCTTAAAGATTATTAAATTTAAAAAAAGTATCAAATCTCAGTATTCAATCATTTTACATTTTAGGTAGCAGCTCCAAGGCAAAGACACGGAGATTTTGATTCTTCGGAGTATCAAAACAATCATCACCAACCTCATCACTTCAATCATCAACCTCACTATTACAACAATCATAACCAACAACAGCATAGGCCTTGCTGTGCCCAGCCTATGATGACCACTGCAGCGCCTGGCTTAACTATTCAGATGGGACAAGGTTTGCCAATGAGTCCATTGGGAATGTTGAGGCAGCTGCTTAGACCTAAAGTTGACCTTCGCAAGAAATTATTCTTTGGCATACAGCTTGAAAACGGAATGGGATTTGGAGGGGAACAACCGGCTGCTCCTGCTCAACCAGCGCAAGGGGGTATGATGCCCGCTGGTGGTGGCATGGGTCAACATCAAGGTCAAGGTCAACACCAAGGGATGGGTGGGGGAATGTATCGTTTCGGTTAAGTGATAAGCATCTCATTAACCACGCTTTGGGTAAGTGATAAGTGTCTCATTAAGAAAATATCATCGCATCAGAGGAAGTTTTAAATATTAGAATGACTTTATTTTGTTGAAGAGATATTTCCTCTTTAAATCATTTCTTCAGTTTTCATAGCTGTGGAATTGGGAAGGGTAGGTTTATTTGTTAAACGATTCGATAAAGAAATAAAACTCATATTATTATCTTCATTGGGGTTTCACATTTGCATTTTAAATCAATAAAAAGAGCCTTTTAATTAGTTGATGATTCTTTTTGCACATGATAAATCATCTTGGAAATGAAACCATCAGTCAATTTAACATTTATATTTTATTAGATATTTATAGGTAAATAGAAAAGCAAATAAATATTATTAGGATTTAAATTAATTTTTGATAATTCATGTTTAAACACCTGCATCATCATAAATTCCTCTAAAACGATTAACAAAAATATGCAGGATTATTAACAAAATATGAGGGTGTTTTTTTTTATATTTTTGAGTATATTTCTGAGAATTAATGCTATGAGCAATTAGAATTTCTTTTCATGTGCTAGAGTATAATTTTCATTTAAAAAGTGAAGAGTAAAATAACACTTACATTAAAAAATTATAAGAATAACAATTTGATTTTGTTAATAATTTGATGACAGTTAGTACTTAAGATTTTTGCATTTTCTCGAGATCTTTAACTGAAATTGGATTTTATGTTATTTGCAGTTAGGAAAAAGGAAAAATTTATCGAAAATCACCTCAGTGTCTTTTATTATTTATATGAATAGTTTGACTTAAATCAATGAGTAACAGTAGAATTCGAAAAGCAGTAGAATAAAGAAATAGTTTTTAACGTAAACCACAACAATTGAATTATTGTAACTAGTTTAATATAACTTCTCTTGTCAAAATGAATTGTTTCAGAAGTCTATTTACTCGATTAAAATTTTACAAATGAATTTCATGTTATAAAATTTAATTTATGTCATAAAATATATTTTATATGCATAGATTCACATCCATTTATATTCATTTATATCCAAACATGAATATTATATCACAGATATACCCCTTAAATTCAAATATGGATTTTATATCCATGGATCCCTTTATAACGATTATATCCAAACGTTTATATTAAATCACATTTATATATATTTGGATATCCTTTATATCCAAATATAGATTTTATATCCATGGATCCATTTATATAAATTATATACCTACACGACTGTTATATCACAACTACTTGTATCCTTTAAATCAAAATACGGATTTCATATCCATGTTCCATTTATATCCACTGTATACAATGTGGATTTAATACCCATGGATCCACATCCACTTATATCCTAATATGGATAATATCCATGGATCCACATCCACTTATATCCTAATATGGATTTTATATCAATGAATCCACTTCCACTTATATCCTAATATGGATTTTATATCCGTGAATCCACATCCAGCTATATCCTAATATAGATTTTATATATACAGAATAATTTTGAAAAATTAAGCAAGAAATCAAATGAAATTAATGGAAGACAGCTTATGTATTTCATTTTCGTTAATCATTTTAAATTCTAAATTTTACTTTTTCAACAAGAATGGATTTATAAGTAATATTTTAAAGAATAAGAGTTAGTTATATCTATCTATCTAGTCGTTCAGTACATACTGAAGTAAAGGATCAAATCCTTCAAAAATAAATAGAAATTAAATTGATGTGATTTTTTAAAAATATAAACAGAATTAACTTTCACAGTTACTTTTTTTGTTTTAAAATGCAAAAAAAAAAAAAAAAAAAAATCTCAGTTCGTATAGTTTAAAAAAGATTTGTGCTATTATTCATTATTGAGATGAGCAAACCACATCTGCTTTAATATTTTTCAGTCATTATATTTTTCGCTTTATTTGTAATTCGTTTGGTTGCTTTGGGTTAGAATGGGGAATTTAGAATGTTAAATTTTTTTGTAAATGCATGACTCATTTTATTCACTGTTGAACACAAACACACAATTTTCATAACATATCATACAGAAACATATTTTTAAAAAACATTTTTTTTTATTTAAAGAATTTTTCAAAATTAAAATCGCTTGCTATGAAGGTTATGGAAACTTTCGAGAATGCCAAAGAATGCCTTTTATGTTTTTTATATTTTATATGTTTATCACAAATAAAATATATTTATTTGCCAGAAGTGTGTTATTTATTATCTATTTGAATATTTCTACACAATAAAAATAGTAATTCCAAGCCTCTGTACCTGTTAGTATTTATATTAATTATAAAAACAATTTATTATTTGAATATCTGAAAAATATGATTTATGCTAAAAGAGCAGAATAGGAATATGCATTCAATTGCTTTTAACGAATGTCAACAAAAACTGGCTATTGCAAACCATCGGAAGATACACAGAGAAATCTGAATGGCCAGATCGCGCAACATCAATTGGTAAGAACTGTGGTTTAGTCCTAAGAGCCATCACCGACTATGGTATAACCCTTGTCTCAGGAAGTAAGTCCTCTTATTGATGGGTGGAGCTAGACCTCCCCTTTTTTGTGTATCCAAAAGGGTGGCGAGAATCATCTACCATACTGGAAGATCCTCACCCTCAATTAAGAGATGCACCTTGTGGGACTGCTAGAAAAAGCAAGAAAAACATCATTATGGCATATAATACATAATATTTTTCAAATTCGTGAAAATAAATTCTTATAAATCCTTAAAACAGAACATCAATTGCAAAAATTAATTTACTTTTCAAAAATTCAAGTTTTATATTATGCAATTTGTTTTAGATAATTCATTTAGGAGCTCTAATTTTCCCACTTTGTAAAAATTAAAGGAAGTATAAATTAATAATCGTATTTAAACTTAATTTAAGTTACTGTAATTGAAAGTTATTACAATCCATTTATTTAAAATCCCTTCTGTGAGATGAAAATTTAATAAGTAAATTATAATATTAATTAATTGAGGTTCAAAACCAAAAAAAGCGTCGGAAATACCACTCTTCGAAACTTTCTCGCATACTCTTCTGTACAAGTCTTATACCACATAAAATACTGTTAAACAAGAAACAGTTATTTCCCACATAAAATGCCATGCTAAAAGGCTTTGAATAGAATTGAAGGAAATAAAATTACTAAATATAAATAGGTGTCTTGAATAACGATTTTAAAATAAATATGTTTGTGAATATTCATCTTGGAAGCTCTTTTTTCTTTTCAGATGAATATCAAGATTTGACACTTAACTTTAATTGTAATCACAAGATCACATATCGAATTTCATCGACTTAAATAATTGCCCTTACTTATGTGAGAAAGTAGAAACTGGCAGAATGTTAACCCTTAGATTGATTTGGTTCAAAATTTATAGGAATACATATTTTAGATATTAAGTCTGTTAACTTAATTTCACATATCTATTTTTTGCATTTGGTAATTATTGTATTACCTACCAGATAGCCAGATATAAATTACTTCCAACAGCAAACTATAAATTCCTTCCAACAGCCATCTATAAAGTCCTTCCAATAGCCATTTATAAATTAATTCCAATAGCCATCTATAAATTCATTCCAACAGTCATCTATAAATTCATTCCAACAGTCATCTATAAATTCATTCGGATAGCTATCTATAAATTCATTCTGACAGCCATCTAAATTCCTTCCAACAACCATCTATAAATTCATTCCAACAGCTATCTAAATTCCTTTCAATGGCCATACATAAATTCATTCCAGCAGCCATCTAAATTCCTTCCAATAGCGATCAATAAATTCATTCCAGCAGCCATCTATAAATTCATTGCAAAAGCTATCTATAAATTCATTCCAACATCCATCTATAAATTCATTCCAACAGAAATCTAAATTCATTCCAACATCCATCTATAAAATCCTTCCAACAGCCATCTAAATTCATTCCAACAGCCATCTAAATTCCTTTCAATAGCCATCAATAAATTCATTTCAAAATTCATATATAAATTCATTCCAACAGCCAATATGCAATAAATTAATGACAAATTCCATGTACCAGATTTCCTTGACCTAGCTCAAAAAGCATTTAAATTATTGCGTCTACAAATAAATGTCGCCCTGTAAAATAGTTTATTTTGGATTCAAGGAAATCCGAAATATATAATATTCACCAAATTTGAATTTTTAGACGAGTACAATTTTTTTCTATACTTCATAAACAAAGTAAAATTGTTAAAGAACCACATGTGCTTAGTTATGCAAATTTTAACGTAGAAATTACTAACTGTCAGAAGCAAAGGATTTTTTAAAAAGAAATTTAGAATTCTCAGTAATAAATCAGTCAAAAGTTATTAACATATATTAGTAATTACTTCTTAGTAATAACAATGGAACAATTTAAAAATAAGGAATTTTGACACAAAATGTTTCTAAAATTGCAAAGATATTAAGGTTACAAGTGTATTTCGGAATATAATTGATTGTCTGAGAATCCATATTGTTTTAGTAATCTTTATAAGTAAAACTTATAATAAATAAATAAATACAACTTTAAATTTTAAATATATTTCAAAGCAAAAATCAAGTAAAACCCAAAACTAAATATGGTAATTAGTGTGAATGAAGTGGATTTATTTAATTTTGCCTTCAGAATATCTCATTTTTCAAGTACTCAACAGATACGAATACTCATTATTCTCAAATTAATATTTCACATGAAATCCACTCTGAGTAAACAATAAGCTTCACCGATTTCCAGTTTATCTGACATTCATTATTTCATTTTTGTTCCTTTCAATTATTAAGACAAATTTTTCCGAAAACCAGTCATAATAATCCTATTAGTAATCAAATGATCTTATCTCAAATTAAGTCAAGGTGTTAATTACTTTAAGAATATTTTGATGTAAGTAAATAATTACTCAGATTTCCGTTTTACGAGAGTTTCGATAACGAGTTTCAATTTTTAAGAAACATCAAAGATAATGCAGGATGTCTAATTTATTCAACGGTGGAGATGTCTGAATGTTGTTTGGAATTTAAGTAATTTTAATTGGTTTTTTCGTATTGATAAATTAAATCCTTAAATTGAAGGATTTTAAGTAGAAAAGTGTAATTACAAAGAGAAAATTAGACGTTTGATGAACAGACTTTGCTTTTAATTAACGATACCTTAACGAGCATTCATTTTGTTGTTGAAGATAATTGTGACTAAAGCTAGTTTAAAATTGATTTTGTTTGCAGTGTCTGATTAGAAAAGTCAGAATAAATTGGGCTTTTGAAAATAAATAAATATGTCATCTGCGTAAATGGATCATTAGTTATTTAAAACTGCAGAAAATTCAAATAAAACATTTAATTACATTGGGATTCGATTAAATTTGCATCCAAAGATATTCTGAATATATTCTTGATATTCCAAAGATATACTTGTATAGAATGTAGGTAACAGTTTTCAGGCATATCTTTTGGACTTTAATAATCACATAATTTATATAATACATA
Source organism: Argiope argentata (assembly GCA_026289955.1). NCBI lineage: Eukaryota > Metazoa > Arthropoda > Arachnida > Araneae > Araneidae > Argiope > Argiope argentata. Next base: position 410,626 of record JAOUZG010036900.1, on the reverse strand, counting down.
TTTGGTATATCTGGGTTGAAATCACGTTTACATAGATGATAAGTAGCTTGTTAAGTAAGAGAGTTCTCGCTTCCACGAAAGATTATATAGCCGGCGAACTGGCAAAGGGGTAGCATGTCTTCCCCTTAATCTGGGCGTCCCGGATTTGAGTCCCAGTTAGGGCATGGTTGTTCTTCTATGTTCTATCTGTAAAGTGTGTCAATGTGCCCCCTCCCCTAAAAAAGGGGGCAAGCAAATGTTATGACTGAGACTAAGTCGGACTCTTGGCTATAGTTAGTGCTACTTCAAAACGCCAAGGCTTACGCTCATTCGGCTTAAAATCGTTGTTGCGAGCTTATCCATAACATCTGACATTAGAAATAACAACAAGGATTAAATGAACTCTCAGACAATCCTGTCGGTGAAATCTCGACGGCTGGTTATGTTTCCTGCTAATCAGTCTGGTGCATGGGATGTTGATAGTTATTTTGTAACTGAGTTTTGAATTCTTTATTATTAACGCTTTTTGGTCTATTTTGGTATACCATGCGACCTTTTTTAATCACACTGACTTCTGTTTAGAAGAAGCATAATAACTGGAACATGTATCTAAATTCTGAATCTTATTCAGATGACGTGGACAACACCTTATCTGGGACCACATCATATTTAAAGGGCATTTGGTTCACCACATCATATTTAAAGGGCACTATTTTTGCGAGCGCGCGCAGACACACACACACACACATGTGTATATATATA
>JAOUZG010036900.1:375804-401291 GCA_026289955.1 Argiope argentata | reverse complement strand
TATCTATCTATCTATCTATCTATCTATCTATCTATCTATCTATCTATATAATTCGTCTTTGTACTCGTTAACGAATTATATATATATATATATATATATATATACAGGCTTTTGTTATATAAAAGCCTGTTAATACAGGCTTTTGTTATATATTAAAAGCTTACCTTTTTCCTTAATTAAACGTGAAAGTTTAATCAAATTAGGCAGAATAAATATCAAACTTAAGCTTCTTTTTATTAACAACCTTGCCTGATACCTTAAAGAAAATTTTTCATTTTTACTATCAATGTTTTTATTTTCTTTTTGAAGTAGGCTTTTCTTATAATTTGTGAGCATTAATTGGAAACATTTTTTTTGCTACTTCTTAGGTTTTTTTGTATTTGTGTTATAAGGAGAAAAAATATTTATGCATAAAATAGCTTTATGCTTATAATTAGTTTTCTTATAACAAAAACAAGTTTAACTAAAGCGATACTCTTTTCATCTATTTTTTTTCTTTCTTTTTATCTCGCTGTTTTTAGAAAGAAAGTTTTGTGGTGAAAGCGAGAAATTTAAATTAATATCTTACTTTCTTTTAACTGTTGAACAGAAATTAAGAAGATAATAGATAATTTTTTTCTTTTTCTTTTTTTTTTAAGTTGATTGTTACCAGAATGCATTAAGTGAAAATTTTTAAGCTTTCTGACAAAAAGAAAAAAAAAAGCTATAATGTCCGAGGTTTTAAATAATTTGACAGATTAATCTAGAGGTTTTATTATTTTTCTAAAAAAATATGTCTATATTAAAGAAAGCTTCTGTTTTGAATAAATTGACGACAACTGCTAATTTTTTTTCTTCATAAATGCCCGAGGCAGATACATGCACAAATAATCAAACAAAATTAGAGGTGAGTGTTTCTTGGAACAAATTACAGTCCTGTGTCATTTAGTATCTAAGATACCAAATGGCATGTCACTATTGTTTCTAACAACCAGAAAGGATATTTGATGTTGTTATCACATGTTTTATTATTACTATTACGAAAAAAGAAAAGCAATCTTATAGTAAATTAATTTGGTATTATGAATACCTTGATTAGCATCTTTTTACACTAATTTGTGCTCGATGTGAGGCTGAAATATTTTTTTGACAAATTATATTTATCTCTACTGTGTCGTTAACCTCTTGCATGATTTTTTTACGAACATATGTGTGAGTTTGTGTAAAAGCAATTTTATTCAATGAAATTGTTTGTTACCCTTTTTTATAATTTGAAATATAATGTATTTTTCTTCATTGGTAAATTCTCAGCAAAAATCTGAATTATTTACATATTATTCTAAATAATTAACTACTTTTTTATTAATAAACATAAAATTATTGTATAAATTTGCATTTAATGACTATTGAGATGAATTTGTCAATTTACTTGATAGGTATATATTTTATAATTTCATTTGAATAAAATTATCAGTTATGAAAAGAATATAAGAATTAAATATTTCTATTTCACATATATTTACACACTTTTTGAGTATATAAAATAGATTTTCTAAAAATTTTCAGGATAAAAAATATTTTAAGAATATTTCAAGCGTATGCATGATAAATTTTCAGTAATTTAAGTTAAAATAATGATTTTCTTTTAAAAAATATCTACATAATAAGTCTTAAATCTACTGAAAATTCTTAAAGAACTTCTTTTCTTCTTGGCATTTAATTCTAAAAAAGTTAGTTTCCGCTTATTCGAATTTTTCAAAAAGTAATTTTAAAATTTTCTTTCTAATCTAGCTGCTTATGATGAGACCTACTTTTCTACGATCCTACTCATCAAACTTTATTTTCTTCTATGCATAATTTTTTCAATTAACGCTATTTTATTATTACTGGCTACATCTGGTAATATGTATAAAAATATGCATGTAATACAAGTCTAAATTTACGGCTTAAATATTTTGCTCATAGTATCTTTTAAATGATTTTTATTAATTTTTAAAAATAAGTAATTCTAAAGTAGTTTGGATTGTTTGTGATTATATTTTAGTTAATTTTCTTATGGAAATATAATTGGATGGTTATGAAGTCTCAGTATGAAATGAAATGGTCAAAAAGAAATAGTCTTGGGGGAAAAAATTAAAAAGTTACTTCAAGGTATTATTATATTTTTTAAATTTGATCCAACTTACTCTTAAATTATCTTACAGTGAGACATAAGAAACATAAGGAATGACTTTTTTTATATTAGAGGGTTCCTGACAAATAATTTAGCTATAATTAGAAATTATATTTTTATTAACAATTAATTTTACACGTTAACTTTTTAAATTTTTAGTTTTTCAATTAATTAACAATTAATTTTTAATGAATTAGAAATTATATTTTTATTAACAATTAATTTTACACGTTAAATTTTTTAATTTTTAGTTTTTCACTCGGGATGATTAATTTTTAATGAATTAGAAATTATAATTTTATTATCACAACACAGTGCAACTAAAAACATGGTGAACATAGTTAAATCTTACTTTAAACTTGCTGAGTAGAAAAAAATAAATAAGATTTCTGCTATCACATCGATGTTGATTATTGACCAGTTTTCAAACATTTAACATTATTCTAACATTTAACATTAATATTATTGACATTAACAGTCAACTAACATTTACAAATTATCTCTTAACCTCAGCGCTTGCTTTTATTGATCTAGAAAAATTATAAGATGATTACTTTCATTTTTCATGTTTAAGTTGTCACTCACTGTGTTTATATATGTTACATTTATGTCGTTGTTAATATGTGGTTGTTTGTTATTCTTTAAAAATTTTCAAAGGCGTTTTAAATATAAATTTTTTAAAAATCGCTTGAGATATTACCTAATATTTTGATAAGCTTGAAGATTTCAAATTATTTTGGTGAGATAGATTTTCTTAAGTAAAATAAAATTAAGTTTGCAAAGAAGGAAAGAAAAAAAATATTTCAGCGTGGCTTTTGCGACAAATAATTAAATATTGAATTTTCCATTAGTAACGGAAAAGGATTACACATTATGTCGCCCCAAGAACTTGAGATGACGAAAATATTATTTATGTTTTTTTTTAATTTTTAATTTTGCATTCTTAAAGATAAGAGAAAGAAAAAAGAAGGCCAAAAGAAATCACACATTTAAGGTTCCAAAGCTAAAAATTCTTGGAAAAAAACTATATATTTTTTCTTATTATAACCTTCCCATTAAAGGGATTTTTGGTTTTATGTTTTCACCTTTCATAAACGTAAAGATTAATTACTACACAAATAAGGAAATCATCTGTAGTTTTATACTTTTTGTAATGTTAAGAATGAATTGATTATCACTTGATTACCTAGTTATTATTTGGAATATTTATCTACATTTAATGCATAGAATTTATTATTGGGATTTATTTTATTTTCATTGACGGTGTAGTTCTTTTCATTTTCCATCGTAAAAGACTATATGTTGATATAACTAAATAAAACAACTACATGCCAAAAGTATTGGATTATTTTAGTAAATTTTATCTGGTTTTCTATGAAAATATATCATGATAGTTCAGTAGGAAAATTTATGTATAATAGTTTATGACTTAGCTACTAACTCATCACTTGCACAGGGCCCTTTTCACAGGGGGCTACATTCACAAACCTTAAACAATCTTCTTTAAAGTAGCACAACTTTAATGTTTGACAATTCGACAGCGTGATACATAAGAAGCTACGTGGTAACAATTTTGTTAAAAATAAGTCATAGAACAGACTCTTCGACCCGCCACGAAGGCACACGGATTAACGTAGAAAGTGAATGACCGGACCACCGCAGCAGTAATTAGAGGGAACTATGATTGAGTCCTAATGGCTATCACCGGCCAAGGTACAACCATCTCCGAAGGAAGTACGCCCCTTCATCAGTGGGAGAAGCCTAACCTCCACCTATTGGTGTATATAAGTGGGGTTGGCGAGATCCAACCACCATACTGGAAGCATCTTATCTCGCATAATTACGAGATGCCCCCGGGGATGTTGAAAATATATCTAGTCATTATCCTTGAATCCACTCAGGCCAAAGATGCTTAATAAAGTACATTATTATTTGTTGTTGTTACTAATGGCACTTCCAGTGTACAAGCCCAATGAGCGTCTCTTTTTTTTGAAGTAGTGCCAACTAGGCCAAGAGTACGACTTAACTACACGCTCATCACACTCGCTTGCACAGCCACTTTTTACAAGCAGGTACAGTCACACATCTCATAGAAAGAAGAACAATGATGCTCTAACCAGGACTCGAACCAGTGAAGCCGAGATCGCGAGGAAGACGCCGTACCTCTGTGCTAGGACGCCAGACAATTTATAAAAACTTTTAAAAAGTTTTGATATAACTTAAATCTTTATATATAAGTTCAATAGAATAATTAAAAATGTTTGGATTAAAAAACCTCTAATTAAAATCTTAAATAAATATCCAATAAATGAATTTACGGTATATATTTCTTTGGCAGTGTGCTTAATAATTTTTCAAATATATATTTTATTTTGAATCAGTCACATTTAGACACCAGACGGCTGGATTTAAGCAATGGTTGTTAAAAGTTTTAATTAAGTATTTTATCTAACTGTACTTAGTAGTATTTCAACAATACTTTTCTTATTCAGAACTATCAATAAATAGTTTTAAAATTCAATTTTTTAATAGTCGAGTAATTCATACTCTTTTAAAAGTCTTATTATGCATTTCCTTTATTTTCTTTCAGCGCCTCAAAAATGTGTAAAAATGAATATATCTCTGCTAGTTTTAGGTTTACACAATGGAAAATGACTTCTAAACAAAAATGTCAGATGAATTTTGGAATTTTTTAATGTTAATAATATTTTGAATGTCAATTTAAAACTTTTATAGATTCTCCTCAGAATTAAGTAAATACCGGGTGATCTAAAAAAAAAGAAGACTTTTTATACCCTTATAACTATTAAACTTTTTTTATATTAAACAAATACCATTTGCATAAAAATGCTGAAAAACACGATTTTTTTCGTTTAAAATGACATTTTTTATTTGATATTAGTTACATTTGTGATCAAAATGTGGTGCTGGAGTTAAATTAATGGACGTATAAAATTATAATTCATTTTGATCAACAAAAGTGTTTAAGTATAACTGCTGTTCAATGTGTTTCCAGTCATTAAGAATTGCAACAGCTGGTATCCTAGCATAGGGGTAGCACGTCTTTTACTGCATTCTAGTAATCTTGGGTTCGAGTCCCGGTCCGATCATAGGTGTTCTTTTTCTTCTGTGTCCTATCTATGAGGTGAGTGAATGGAATATGACAGCCTGTAAAAAGTGGTTGTGCAAGCGAATGTGACACATGAGTAGCTAAGTCATACTCTTGGCCCTAGTTGGTGCTACTTCACAAACAAGAGACACTCACTCGGCTTAAAATCGTCAATGGGTTTATTATTGTCAAAGGCCATTAACACGGCAAAAACAAGAATTACAGCCTTCAAATGATGGAAGTCATCCTGAACAGCGTTAAAAAGCATTGAATATTTATGACGAATGGTGGCACATAAAGTTTTTTTAATTGGGACAGATACTTAGGCCGATCTTTATATGCACGTGACTTCACATAGCTGACAACCAGAATTCATAAAAGGTGTAAAATCAGGAAACCTTGGAGGTCATTCATTCAGAAAATAAAGGACATAGATGTCTCCCAATGTTGAATTTAAAAGTTTAGTGACAAAAATAACTATGTGTGATGTCTACTCCGTTCTGTATAAATGTTATTGAATCGAGTGCTTAAATCTTTTATAAATAATGGATGATTTTATTTTTTTAATAGCGAATCATTTCGTTTATTTATTACAGAAACTATTTGAAATGTGTTACCATACAAAGAATTCTTAAGAAAAAAAGTATCATTGATGAATGAAGCAGTAAAATCGCATTACACTATCAGCTTCAGATCGTGGAGTGAAGTTTTCAACTATATTGTGTACATTTTCACATGCCCCTATTAGCAAGCATGGTATGTTCGTTACGCGGGTTAACAATTCTACTTAGTGAAAAGTCTACTCGATCTGTCCTCAAAATATTTCAATTTGCATACGAACCCAATTAACAAAATCTTGACGTTTTGTAAAATTAATTAAAATAAATTCTTCCACAAATTGCATTTTATAAGGATACCTTTTCTGAAAAAATCCTTAGAAATTGCTGCACATTTCCATAAGAAATTCCATTTTGACATTTAAGTGTAAGTGAACGCTTTCATCTTATGCTGAAGATGTCGATTGGTTGTCTACATCTAGTTCCACAACCTGTAGGACTTCAATAGACATTTCAGGTCTTTTTATGGTGTTCCAAAGAGCCTATTTCCTTGAATATTTTTATCGTAGTTTTCAATACTGTTGAAATCAATGGCCTTATTCTTTTTTTCATATCTTAAGTTGTGAGATACAGAATTGAAGATAATTTTTAAGATTTTTCGTTTTTGTAAAACAGTTTTACTAATTTTTATCTCGCAAATATAATATAATTAAACACAAAAGTTAAAGGTAATTTTTTATCGAAATTCGTTTTAAATTCACATTTTTGAATTCTTGAAAATTATTTGTGTAGAAATTGTTGTGTTCTTAAAGAAAAATTAAAATAACATCCTTAGAGTCAAGAAAGATAATGCGCAATTATCTTGACTACTTGTTTCACGCATGATAGAATTCTATAATGTGTGGAACACTAACGCCACCTATTGACAAAATGTGTAACTAATATTTTTTCATTTTAAACTAAAATCGTCCGTGTTCCTGTGCATTTTTGAGCAAACAGTCGTTTTATTAACTAGCTTAATACCTTTAAAATAAAACTTTAAAAACCTTTAACCTTTAAAAAGTCTGCTGACTTTATGGGCACCCGGTACATCGTTTATTTAATCGGCTTTGTCAATAATATTTTGTGCTTAGTAATTAAATTTTATTTCAAATTTTGTACGTTTCATTAATTTTTAGATTAATATCGAAAGTAATTCAGATTGTAAATTAAAAGCAAAAAATTATGTGTAACTTTAATAGTGTTCTTACAGAATTTTTAAGTTTTTGTTTTGCCTTTTGTGCTAAGTTGATTATTGGTTCAGAATTTTTACTTATCTTTATTCGTTTAGAATTATTACTTATCTTTATTAGTTCAAAATTCTTGTTTATCTTTGTACCTTTCATGGAAATTATGCTATAAGAAATATAAAACAGTTTTATAGGAAATAATTGGTATTTTTTGAATTTCCAAATGATGTAACATTTTGAAACATTTTTGAATTTAAATATATTCTTAAGTTATCGTGGAAAAACTCCAGAAGGTACTTGAATTTTAATTAAAATTATAATTAAAATTTCAATAAAAGGCTTCTAGGCACACATTCTTATCTTACGAAGAATATATGTACCAATCTGATATTTCTAGGTCAAATTGTTTAGTTTATAGATTGATCCCATAAAAACACGAATCTTTATTATTATAAGTAAAAAAATGGCAGAAATTCTTGTTTATTTCTTTCAAAAATGATAGCATTGATGCCATAACCATTTTCAACAAATTAGAAGTGTCTCCATTCCCGTTTAAGTTATTCTTGAAGTTCAGTCTAGGGAATGAGTGGATATGCAAAAGTTATATCGTATAAATATTAAATCCTTAAAATATCTTAATGCTGAGGAGCTTATGAACTATAAGAAAATTTCGAGTTAGTCTACAATAAAGTTAGAGAAGCATTCCCACACAATATAGTAAAAAGATAAAAGCTTACAAAGCAAGAAATGTACTTTTATGAATGGTTTTGTGGTTCTATTGGGTTTATAAGTTTAGTATAAATTTTTTCAACGCTTATGTGAAAGTAAATTTATAGTAAACATTGAAGAAACTGGAATATTTTTCTTTATAACTATTCATTTCTAGACTATATGAAATAGAGTTTATTGTAATGCGTAGGATGAAATCTTTAAGATTAATGCATATTTTAAATATTTCTAGGAGATTTTTCACATCCAAAAATATAATACGATGAATATATAAAATATGATATAAAATAGAAGGAAACAATAACAATGTTTAAATCTTGAGAGAAACTGTAAAAGATACCCCTTTGAGTTTAAACTACTAGATTTGTCAATACTTTATAGTCTTTGAACCTGAAGAACATAAAATTTCTTTATATTTCTTAAAATAAAAGTATTCAACAAGTTGATGGAAAAAATAATTCAATGTAAAAACGAGAGATTAAACGTATAAAAATCATAATAAGGCTTAAAATATTTTTAGTACTGATTGTTGTATTTCATTTTAAAATTTCAGGCTATTTTGGCTATTATAGCTAAAATCCGAAGTTTAAACATTTAGGAAAATTGGAAGAAATATTTGAATATTTCACCGTCAATTTATTTCATTTCTGATATCAAAAGAGATAGAGCAGAAATTATTTTTTAAAAAAGGGATTCTTACGCACTGTTAGCTAGTATTATTTTTGTTTTGATACACATTAATCAGGTAATAACATGACACTGAATCTGTATTTGTTCAATTGGTAGTCATGATATCTTTTCAATTGAATTTTCTGAAAAAATTGAAAATTATATGACGGTATGCTTTTTTCTTTTTTTTAATTGGTATTAATTTTTCATATTAATTCTCTTGTCATTTTAAAAGTCAGTAATCAAATTCTATTGATATTTCTATAGTTTCTATTGCTATATTTAATTTTTTATTAAAAATATTCATTGACTATTTTATATTTGTTATTTTTTTATACTACTGAATTTCATCGACTACACAAAGAATTTTTTCTTATTTGTAGGTCAAAAAGGGAGAGGAAAATCTAATAAAAATCCAATTTAACAAAAATGAAACAAAACTCGAGATCTGGTACATTAATTAATTGAGAAAATTTATTCCAATTTATTTGAACAACAACAACAAAAAAGATTGTATTTCTTTGGTTTATCTCAAAAGGCAACCTAAAATCAGATGGGATGTAGAAAAATTTATTCACCAATAGAAGACGTGTTGTATTAGCGAATTGAAATGCTGAAAAGAAAAAAAAATGTTGTCCTAAAACTTCTTATCAACATTATTAAACCAATGGAAACAAGCGATGTTCGGAGATCTGAATTGTTTCCCAATAATGACTTGGCGGTTGCTTAGCAACCCTTGCAAATAGTTACATTAGATATATTTCAAGCATTAATAACTTCTTAGATATTCTTCTGTATCGCATATCTTAAAAAAATTCATTGCTAGTGAAATTCGTTTTTGGATTTTTGGATCCAAAAGTGATTGATTTGGTAATTTCTGAATATTTGCCATTTGCTTGAAATTTCTGAATTCAATTCAGTAATTGAAATTCAAGGATTAGATGATGCAATAATACTTCTGAATAATAGAGAATGTTCTTATCTATACATTGATTTCTTAAATATTGATCTGAATGGATGGAAATGGTTTCCTGTATTTTATCGAGAGTTCTGAAACATACTTAATTCGGTATAACATTCGAATAATAATGTATAAAAATTTATACGAAATGTAGCTTTTTTTTGGTTTATAGAAAATGATATTTTCATGCTTCTTTTTTATTTCAGACAAACTCGAGTTTTCTAAAAAAATTAAATCGTTTGTTTAAAAAAATGAGATGCCTTTTTTCTTAGTTCTTATAGATATTCAAATGTTCTCTAATGTATATGAGAAATGCATCGCAGCGAGATGAACAAAAAATAAACAAAGGTGAATAAAAAATGGTATTGGAAATAGAAATTACCATATTCAGAACAATCGATGGAATGGCTCTGACGACAGTAATTTCTTTTTGATGCTTTGGATCATGATGTATCCAAAAGTATGGAAACATTTATAATTCGAAAAGATATAGCAGACATTATTTTCATACCTATGGCATCTATATTTTATTGACAAATCAGCAATTCCTTCTTCAATGGTAAATGTAGAATAATGTGATCATCTTGATAACAGTCAGGCCATATCCTCATGGAAATATTTGGTTCTTGCATCCATGTATAGATGTATATAAAATTGCTTACGTTCCTTTGAAGGTCTCATATAAGTGTGGATAAACCAGATAACATCGGTCGGGATGACGTGTACTTTTAGTCTAACGCATATGTTACTCGGCTAGAAACCCTAGGGTCACGGGTTCGTAACGTGACCTTCAACCATCGCGTTAATGACCTTCACTACGCATCTCGTGCAGCTATCGTGGCACCATCTACCCGCAGCAAAAGTCGTTAGATAAATTTGACATAGCAACCAAAACAAAGTTATCATAAACACTTGACGCAGCAACCAAACAAAGCCGTTAGACTCACTTCACGCAGACGTCACACATAAGTTTGCCAACTCATTCACAAGCTCGACATAATGCGTGGCATTATAAAGTATTTGGTCTCTCCGCTGACTCACTGGTGGGGGAATACTGTGGCATTACTTTCATAAGACAGATAATCTCCCTAAGCTCGAAGTTAACTTTTAGTTTAACGGATATGTTACTCGGCTGCAAACCCTAGCATCACAGGTTCGCGCCTTGACCTTAAACTACCCCACAGGGTGTTTCTGAAATCCTTTAAGGATAACTTTAAAGGAATGTCAGGCCTATGAAATCCTATTTTCTGGTCTAAGTAACAACAGTGAAGCGTGTTTAGCTTCGGATAGGAAATGCATTGAACATTTATTGTAATTGTTACAAAATATTGCTGTTCATACTAGTACTACTTTTTACTTTTTAAACTTTTATTAGCTAGAAGATCTTAAATATAGAGTTGAAAAGTTTCGGGTATGGTGACCGATACATTTACGTCCGTTTCCACGCCTCAGAAATGAGTACTACTGCAAAAATATTCATCAAGAAATTGCATTTCTAAAGAATGCTTTTCTATCCATAAGTAATATACATTTAAAAATTTTCGAACCAGATATAAAGTTTATTGATATCAACTATCGACATATGTAACAAACTATTTAAATTTTTTTTTGTTCTTTTCCATTTTTTCAGGAGGATGACGTTATTCATTCATACCATTAAAGGTCCCTGAGTCATCTGCCTTATAAAACAAAAGTATACAATGCAGCTACACAACCAATTATATTTAAAATAATAGCTGTGATTTTTTTTTCTGGTACTGGCTTTTTTTACTTGAAGATTTTCGAACAAAATTCATATTAAAGCAATATTCCGAAAGTAATTTGAATTTTTTAAATTTGAATTTAAAATAACTTGGGGTAAAATCTTCATCCTGATTTCACTAACAACTATCCATAATTCACAAAAAGGAATCCTATTCATGAAGAATAATACAAGTAAATATTCAAAGTAAATAATTTTGTATGCAATAATGACATTAATCCAAGTAGGTTGATTAAAATCTGCTTTCTCTCTATGAAGTCTGAAATTGGAAGAATTCTAATTTTGTGTTCGCAATATACTAATGTTGTAAATCCAATTGGTTGCAAAAATGATTTAGCAGCTCTTAGTAACGAAAAGACTTCATTGTTTATTTAACTGATGAAGTTCGCCCTTTAATTTAGTTACGAAATTAATAGAAATATTTTTATATCAAATTTCCATCTTTGATGCTACAACACTTAAACAGCTGTTGTTACTGTTTTTAAAGAAATTATTTATCAGCACAAAAACATATTTTTCCTTAATTGCTCAGCTTATCATTTGAAACATTCACTTTAATCTAAAAATAGAAAAAAAGAAAATGTTAATGAAAAAAAAATGAAAACTAAATATTTATACGTTTTTCAAATTTCGAAAACTAAGAATAATAAAGCAATCACTTCTATTCTTTTAGAACTGAAACTTCAGAACGTAAACTGAAGTAAAATTGTCAACAAAAAATTATTTGAGCATTAACTTTCTAGACTGCATAAAACAAAAAAAAAATTTCTGCAGATATCTTATATGAATTTTGTAAACTATATATTAAAAAAGTTAGGAAACAAAATAACCTGTGCATATATATTACGAATATTAAAATAAAATAAAAATAATAGTTTTAAATTTTTGATTAACTATTGCAAAACTTAACGATAAACAATTTTTGAAGCACACAACATTTGAATATCTTCTCTAGATCCATAACAAGATGATACATGTAGTATTTTACTCCTATCGTAAGATTTTCCTAAGTAACAAAATAGCTCAAATCATACTATGCAGCATTATCTAGTTACCTGCTTTAGCACGGTAAGTATAGACATGCATAACAGACATAAAGAATGGTCTTAAAAACATTCATCGCATAATGACTAATAACTTCAATATGAATAAAAGTTATCGATAAGAGTTTTTCAGTCTGAAAGGTTTTATATGGGGAAACGTTACTAGTAATATAGAGTAGAGCTATATTGTGTTGTTGTTATTACTAATGGCCCTTGCCATGGACAATCATGCTGAAGGTTTATTAACCCTTTAGAGGGCCATGGTAAATATGCTTCCCACCAAATTTTTCAATTTTTATCTAAAATAATGTAAAGTGGCTCAAGTTATCACAAATTTTTCTATCAGACAAAACAGATGTTTCAGTTTCTCATCTCACATACAATGGTGAATATTGATTTGTTAATTACTAATTAACCATATAAATTAATTAATCAAATTAAATATATTCAACAAGCTAAATGAATCACTTTACTTAAACCAATCTCGATCCTAAAACTATTTTAATATACCATGAATAGAAAAAATTGCCTTTTAAAGGGTTAATACTGATTTCACTTCTAATGTTAGAATTAATTTTCGTTGGAAAATTCCCGAACTTATATATAATTTGTGGTTGCTACTAATGACGCCATGGACAGGCACGCTGATGGCCATCAGCTATTTTAAGCCTAAGGAGTGTCTCTTGTTTTTGAAGTAGCGCCAACTAGGTTCAAGATTATGGCTTAGCTACACATTCATTCCATTCGCTTGAACATCCCCTTTTTACAGGGGGGCACATTAATACATCTCATAGATAAAGAACAGAAGAACAACCATCCTCTGAGAGGGACTCGAACCCTGGAAGCCCAGATCATGAGGAACTCTGTGCCAGGACCTTGCCTCACATGCCAGATCGCCGGAAGAGCTATGTTGTAATGAGCTTTACAGAAAATTTTGAATCAGTTCACATTGTTGAAATCCCAGCTTGAAGTGCTTTCTGAAACATTGGTTCAATAAGGAAAAGTTACAGGCAATCTTCTAGAGTTTCAATAGTTATCAATAGATGATGAATAGTGATCGAAAAGTATTTGTTGCAATCAGATACCCATCATCATTATTCTCTATGGTAGATGCCTTCTGGTCTTAAGTCGATTGAACCATTCGACTCATTGATGCACAGAACACCGAGATTGTTTTAGCTACGGGGTCGAGAAAAAATGATGAATCAATTTTACTGTGCCCATCAATTCTGGCATCTAACCAGAACAAATGTAACTGGAAACTAAATTTCATGTAAATTATATTAGACAAGAATACTGTTTTTGCAGCCCAGAGGGTTTATATGCGAGGCATTGTTAAACTAAACGAAAGATCCGAATGTGCCAATTTTGATAGTCATAACATTTGATGGGCGGGAACAACAAACAATATTGCCAGAAAGTTAATTCTATTGATAAAGTTGATTCTATTCTGGGGAAATCTTCATAAGCCAGATAACATCCTTCGGGTACGAGTAATTACTTTTGATTAGTGGCTATGCTACTTAGCTACAAATACTAACTGTACAATTTCGGTATTAACCATTCCCCTCACTATTAAACACTTAACACCACACTTCCGTTTCTAGGGCTCAAATAGTTCCTTTCCGGTTTGGTATAGATGTAGGAGGACTTTGTTAAAAACCAAAAACAAACAAACAAACGTTACAAAGTAATCTGTTAGAAAGAAACATACAAAATACATAGATGGACAACAACAATAAATTATATAATTAGAGTGAAGGAGATCTGTACAACAAAAATGGGTGAATGAACATCATAACGCACAGTATGAATAAAAATATGAAGGAATAAAAAATCAGTAACTTGAAAGGTTAAAAGGATTTATTATAAAAATGAGTGATATTAATTATTACTCTAAAAATGATGAACTTAATCGAATTGTAACAGTTCTCCTCGATCAGTTAGAAATCTAATCATGTTTATGATTCTTTTTTTGGAAGCCGAATTATTAAGGACCCTTTTATACCAAAGACTTTCTAGCGAAGATGAGGGTTTTCGAAGGTGCCATGAAAAAGTAAAAGGGCAGGATGTAACAAAGTAAATGGGATCGCCGACCTCTCCACAAGAACAATAGTCATCTTGTAATAAATGGAATCGGTGAAGAATAGAAGGGAATGGACCATGTCCAGTAACAAACAAAATTTCTTTTTTAGTCCAGCAGAATGGTTTCAGTTTTACTGTTTTTATGATTTTATATATAGAACGACCCGTGTTTCCACTATCCCAATCTCCGCCCTATTAGTGAAGTACAGAAATTTTCTGAAGATGGTAAATAATACAAGACTCATATTATCGACAAGGTGAGGATAAATGTTGACCGAATATATTTGCTATCTTTTTCCTCTTTTTTATTTCTGTAGGATGAAATTTTTATGCTTATTTAATAAAATATTCACTGTCTAAATCAGATGCAGATAGTATAAACGGCATAACTATTCTAAGAGCTCCTTGATAAACTTGTTCTGATCTGTATTACTAAGAGGTATTCATTTTCTTCTTCTTTATAGAGTAGTTCATAATCAAATCATCTACTCTCAATAAACAGTACAAACAGTAACCAAGAACAGAATTATTTGGATAATGTGGACATGGTGTGAATTTCTCTTGAAACTCGTGATTCAACTGATAAAAAAGATAAAAACTGATTTTTGATAACTGATAAACAGAATTATGTATCAGTTATTTTAGCGCAATTTAATTTAAAATTTAGGATTGTATAATAAGTTTTCTCTTTCTTCCATACTTAATTTCTAATAGCTTGTAAAGTCGATATATTACGTAATATTCAGTTTTTAGCTGATCTTTTAATAACTAAGCGATATGAACTAACTTTTCATAATTGGTTTAGCAAAATTGGCAACGAAGTTCCTTTCAAAAAGTTAGAATAGAAATGCAAGTTCTAAACATCATTATTGTATTCATTTTGTATCAGGATTTAAAACATCTTTTATTTTTAAAAATTATAAAGATTTTTGATTAATTTTTTGACTACTGAAATAAATTGAATGTTATTTATTTTTATCATTAATAACTCCTTTTTATCATCATTTATTTTTAAATTTATCAAACCCAAGAAAAGATAAATGGCGAATTAATTTATGTTGTTGCAAAATTTTATTCCAGAAATAAAGATATGGCAACTGGGTTGGTTATTCAAAAAAAAAAACCCATATATATATATAAAATAAAAAAATGCTATATCCACATATAATTATAATACTTGCTTTAACTAATTTTAAAAGATCTTAAAAAATATTTCGTTTCGAGAGTTACTTGCTTTGATTGTAAACAATTGAACAAAAACAAATCATATTAATAAAACTTTCATTGAAAATGTGTTTTTGAAAACAGCATATAAATATAATACTCTCTCCATCCTTGCAAACATAATAAAAAAAGCATGTGTAATGTCAAATTTTTAAAACGCTTTCTTGGAATTGATTTTCATTAATTTAAAAAGAGTTCTTTTAACGAAGATAAGTACTCTTATTGGAAAACTAATTTGTGATAAAAAGAAAGAACCCTTATTGAAGATTTTATTTTCTAAAAGGTTACTTTGGGGGATGGAATAGAAACATTCATATTTTTCTTTCACTTATTTACCTGATAAGTTTACATTTTAGTTGGAAAATATTAAATATTAAATATTTTATTTAATTAAACCAATAAATACCAGATCCAATAAAATAATAAAAACTGACTCTCTTTTTTTCTATTTTTTATTCCCTAATAATTTTGAATTTGGTTAAATTTTATCAAAATATTCTGCTCAAAACAAAATGTAGGTGATAAATTTCATCAGTTTTTTTGTACATAGATTTAGGTTTCTTAAATTTAATTTGCAATTCTGTAATTCTAATTAAGACTTATTTTCTTGTTAACATGACTTAAAAATTATTAATTTCTAGTAATGTTTTTTCGCCACTTAATTCGAGTGATATGGTTTTATTATTAATTATCAATTTAAAATTATTAAATAAAATATCCTTATCATTGCCGATCTATAGTATCAATAAAATATTTTATTCACTATCAACATATATTATTTCCTAAATCTAAATGTAATACATAATAAAAAATGATGACACAAAACATTATCTTAAGCTTGAATGCAGTCAAGTGCTACATTCCTATATATTTTAATTTGTATTAGAAAAAGAATGAAATGCATATTTTTAACATAGCACTATGCAGTGGGGAGGCTTTATAAAATCTATATATTATCTAAAGTATATATTATCGATATAATAATCATAAAAACTACTAACTCAGGTTATATTATTTCTCTGTTTAGAATTAATTCAGTTACTTAAATTATCGTCAGTACCTGGAAGACAATATTCTCTTCGCTCTGCAGTTTAATTCTTGAAAAATTGTGTCTTTTCATAATATGAGAAAGACAAAATAACAAATATGATTTGATGCCAAAATTAAGGAACATGACTTGTACGGGATGTTTATTGATTAACATAAAATTGCATTATTTTATATTTGATGTGATCGGAACGAAAACTTTCGTATTCGGATATTGTCATATAGCGACATCTGAAAGAATTTTGAGGTTTTAGTAGGTTACCCTCCCATGTAATTTCTTGTAATACTTTCATATCATTTTTCTGTCACTTGTGCACCATAGGTACCAGACAAATGGTATGACAATATAATAGGAAATTTCACCTTCTACTCAGCGTAATTTTATCATATATACTGATAGTATGAGTGCTATGGATTACTTTGGTTATCCTCCTATGGTACACAGGTACCAGACAAATGGTATGAAAGTATTATAAGAAATTTCGCCTTCTGCTCAGTGTAATTTTATCATATATACTGAGTGCATGAGTGCTTTGGTTATCCTCCTATGGTACACAAGTACCTGAAAAATGGTATGAAAGTATTATAAGAAATTTTGCTTCCTGCTCAGCGTAATTTTGTCATATAGTGCTTTGGAAATAATTACTCGTTTTCACTACCAGATGCGTTCAGTCTCAATCCAAATTCTGTAACTGCAACTACTAAAAAAGAGGGGCTTCAATATTCTTTTCTGCTGGGTTCTGGGTCATGCGGATATTTCAGGAAATGAAAGGGCTGATTCTGCAGCTAAATTTACAACATTTCAGTCATAGTTCTTACCAAATGGCAATGCTAAAAGATCATTTGCTACTTGGGAAGAATCATGTGATCTGCAGATCCATAATAAATTGCATTGTAGATGTTATCTGGCTTATAAGGCTAACACTACAGTATTCTTCCACCAGTGAGTCGGCGAAGAAGCGAACTATTTTTATTTTTGGATTGCGCCAAGTGTTATGGCGAGTTTCTGTTTGCTCATCAAGTGAGTCTGACGCTATTTTTGATTGTTTGCTTACTTATGTCAAGTGTGTCTGACGATTTTGCTGCGGGTAGATGGCACCACGATTGTTGCAGGAGGTTGTGTTGTCAAGGTCACCAATGTGGTGATTGAAGGTCACGTTACGAACTTGTAACCCTAGGGTCTGAAGCCGATAATACAAAAGTCGACTTCGGTATCGTAGATGTTAGGTTATAAGTCTAACACTACACAACCAACCAAGTACCACAAAAAATTGAATTGAGATGAAGCTATAGGCATTGTCAGCATGAAAGCAGATAAAAAACGGTTTTATGTAGTTATAAAATTATTTTTTTGTGTGTGTAATATCGAATTATTTTAGGAAAGTAAAACATTTATCTAAATATATAATTTGATCCAAGTTGTTAAAGCCATTTCCTCGATACACGAAATAAATATATATATCTGCAAGAATTGCTCGTTTAAAGTTAGGAGTAAACAAGTTTATTAATCAATTTTGGATATAATTTTTATGAGATACTTCTGTTTTTAATAAAATGAAATGTTTTAACTGCACCATGCATTTATGCCTTACATAAATAGAAGAAAGATCAAAATATTTGGAATTTTACTTTTTGTTTCCTAAAAAAATAATAAAAAACACTGGAAAAAAAGTCTAAACAAGAAAAATTCTGTTCTCTTAAAAAGTAGCAACTCTGCGGTTGTGCTTTACACCTCAAGACATAAAAAATTGGAAATGTGAACTAAAAGGAGTGGGAATGTTTGCAAAGGTGTTTTCAATTTTCCTCTCGTCCTTCGTTATTTATTCTGTTTTCGTAAACAGACAACTGCATTCCTCTTTTCTTGTCCCTTGAGGCGTTTTCACTGTGCGTATTCTTGACCTACAAAACAGCAACAACAAAAGAACTATAAAAGAATGAAGCAGATAGCATTCTTTTTTTTTAATTATGTTTGAGAAGATTCTTCATTTTTTTCGGTAAAAAGAGTTAAGATAATGAAAAATCTCTAACAAACTTTTGATTCAACAATTCATTAATAGATTTTGCACCAATAAAACGACGGTAAAAATTTAGTACCGCATTAATGAGTTATTATTGTTACTATTGTATAAGTTTTTCTTCAGAGAATGAATCTCGCATGAATAAAATTTTGTTTTCAGTTTCATTTTAATAGGTAAAAATATTTATAATTCAAGTCTTACAAAAAGAATTACAATCTAAATTATTTTTAATTATTATACTAAATAAAATTTAAATATTCCTTTTCTTATAAAAATTATTTATGAAACCTTTAAAAGGTTAATAATTTTCGTTTAAAGAAGGCAGATCTTGTTATAAAATTTCTCCAAAACCACACTTTCTAAAAACGCCCACATATAACAAGAAATATATGAAATTCAATTAATTTTTTAATAATTATAAACATATGAATATACAAAATAAGAAATATATGAATTTTAATAAATTTTTTAATAACTATAAATACATTATTATATAAAATAAAATAATATGTGAATTTTAATAATTTTTTCAATGATTATAAATTTAAAATATAAGAATTATATTAATTATATTTTTTTAATAATTATAAATATAGGAAATAAGAAATATATGAATTCCAATAATTAATTTAATAATTTACGTTTAAAAATGAGTCAGATATTGTTATAAAAGGATATTGTTAAAAATATTGTTATTTTTTCACAGTGGTGTTCTTGAGCTATGAATTGTTACCTGTGCATCATGTATTCTTGTCGAACAAAAGGCCTTTCTCCTCTTCCAAATCTATTAGGCTTTTCACTCTGCAATCTGAAGACAGGTTTATATAATTTTTACATTACAATGTTTGGTAGGATTGTAGTTTAACCCCCTGCTTGGCGCACTTTTCAAAAATTGCCAACTCGCCAACCATGAATCACAGACAAAAGCACCGGCGAATGATAATCGAGGGTTACAATGATAAGAAAAATGGGGTTGCCAGCATTAGCGTACTATCGCCGAATTGGCGAAGAAGGAGGTTAAACTACAAATCAACCACATGTTAATTACTTCTTCAATGACAATTAAAAGGAGTGAAAAATAAATTGACCATTTTTTTTTTCATGCTTTTTCAAGCAAACATCAGATATCATATTATCAACTTCAGCAATAATATGAAACAAAAAGTTTGTTGTATCAAGATATTCTATGTGGGTCTGTTTTTTTGACGACTCTAAAAGTTTCCAGATCTCACTTAATGTGATTTCTTCCTTTGGGCTCTAC
Source organism: Argiope argentata (assembly GCA_026289955.1). NCBI lineage: Eukaryota > Metazoa > Arthropoda > Arachnida > Araneae > Araneidae > Argiope > Argiope argentata. The sequence continues at coordinate 381,445 of JAOUZG010036900.1, read as the reverse complement.
AAGGAAACACAGTGAGTTTGTTTCCTCATTTGATTCTGTTGAATGAATTTCTAAACCGTATTACAAACGCTTTTAAGGTCAAAAATGGTTAACAACTCTGGGTAGAATTTTATTGCAGTAATGATGTAAGGGAAATGTAAATAAACATGATAAAAAGGTGCGACATGAGAAAGCATCACCCCATTGGCAAACTTTTTTAAAATCGCCAACTCGGCACACTCTTAGTCTTGTCTCCCGGAGGCACTACGACGAGACACTGCGTAAGTACATCGGGTTGCTATATTTGGCGCTAAATCTCGCATGTGAAGAAGGGGATGGTGTTTTCTACAGATCAACCGATAAGAAATATATGGATTTTAAAATTACCTATCAATTGGGACTATTTAAATTAAAAATGTTTTTAATAAATCTGATTTGATAAATTTTGCATTTGGAAATGAGAATAGAAATCGGTTCTCCAATTCCTTTCCAATGTGCTGAACAGCAAGAGAGAAGAAATAAAATTTCTGCAACCAAGTATATTTGATTATTTTTGATGACAAATGCTAATTAATTGATTTCAGAACACACTAATTAATTAACTATTTAGATAATTGTATTTGGGTTTCTTATGTGTGGCGCCATCTATTATCGAATCCGGCAATTATTTAATAAAATATAAATGAAGCACTAAAATTATTTAAATAAAATTTTTATTCTTTTACTTTAAATTTGTGTGATTAAAACTGTGTTTATTCAATTTATCACCTGTTGTTGCAGTCTTTTTTCTATTTAATAGGAAAAAAATTCTTTTAGCCTTATAAGAGTTCTTTTAGTCTTTTCAACCGCTTTCAAAGTAACATTTTCATTTTTTATTTTGCATTGAAAGGGAGAAATGATATTGAATTTAATATAAATTCCTAATCGAAGTATGTTGATTAATTTTCGCACAGCAATTTTATCGTGAGTTGGAAGTAGCATATATTCAAATTTAAATATAAATAAGAAGACCAAAAACTCTCTTATATGAAAATTTGATATCAGCTGGGAATTTGAACGGACAGTGACTTTAAAATGGATTAAATTCCATCTACTCAAAAATTAAATGAATAACACGCAATATTCTACTTTTTATTTTAAAAGCATACATCGAATCTGAAATTGGTTTTAGCAATTCCAAATCAATCATCTCTTCGTGCGTCTTTTTCTTGCTATACGCTTTCTGTTACATTACGAAAACTTCGAAAATTTCTATAATTTCAGAATTTCTTTGAAGGTTTCACTTTTCTTTACTCTATACTTCCTCTAAACTCAATTTAAAATAAAAAAAGGTTTTGATAGAAATAAATTTACATTCTGATTGGCTTTTGGATTCAAATCATTTCTCATGTAACACATTAAAAAAAAATTTCTTTAAAGAAATTTACATTACTTTTTTTGCAAAATTGAAATATTTGTTTTGTCATCTTGTATTTCAATTATTGATTTTTAAAAAATTCAGAAGTCTTATAAGTATATAATCAAACCTTTGTATTCATAAATTTTTTGTTAATTTCTTTGTGGGAAGATTTGCTTTGGGTTGTATGAGAAAATTTACATTAAATGAAATGAGATACAGTATTACAAATAAAACCGGCACATACAGCATTAGATCCACGTAAACGACAATAATTGGTAGAATTGTTATATTGAGCCCATCCCTCTCATCCTATCTATTAGCCTCAAATTTTTCAAGTTGGCTTATATCATTACAAATTTGTTTATCTGGTTTATTATTTACGTTATTACGAATTTGGTTTATGCTGTTACTAATTACACTTGCCTATGGACAGGCCCCCTCGCTGATACTGCGGTAGATTTAAACCGAAAGGAGCGTCTCTTGTTTTTGAAGCGGCGCTAACTAGGGCCAAGAGTACGACTTAGCTACACACTCACCACATTTGCTTGCACAGCTCCCTTTTACAGGGAGGCACATTCACACATCTCACAGATAGCACCCAGGAGAACAACTATTCCCAAACAGGGACTCGAACCCGGGGCTCCTAGAACACGAGGAAGACGCGCTACCTCTGTGCCAGAAAGCCGGCATTTGGTTTATTATTTACGTTATTACGAACTTGGTTTATTATTTATATTATTACAAATGTGGTTTATATTTTTACGAATATTGCTTTCCTGCTTATTAGTTCCTTCATAAGGGACATATTTTACATTTCACTTTGAAGAATGCTGACTGTACATTAGATCAATGACTCTGGATATTGACGACAAAAATCTTGATTCTCTAATATTAGGTAATCTCCCAGATATGTCTTGTACGAAAGCCGAAAGGATGAATCAAAAGCTTTAGACATCTTTTCTAGGATGTCAAAACAGAGGACAGTATAACAACACAATAAACAAATACACTACACCATAATTAATAGTAGAAAACAGAGTTCATAACTAAACCGTCAACACATCATCCTGGCGACCCAACAGACTTTATTTCCTCTTCCACTGACTCTCTTCTTCGTAGCTAATCTTTCCCACAGTTCTACTCTGCTATTGCGCCATCTGGTAGTTCTTGTCTCGATTCTTGAGGAGGTTGACAAAGGTAAGTCTCTCAGGTCTTTACAGTCCATTGAGAATCGAGAACCAGAGTTATTACATGAACAGTCGATGCATTATGACGGGAACAATAAAAGTAGAAGCTAAAAACTGAAAGAAGTCAATAGTCGAATGCACTCTTTTTCGAATTTTGTTCTGAATGAGTTCATTTTGAGAGATTTGTGTAGTTACGACTGTTTAATAACATGGTTTTTGCTTGTGTGTTGTTGATATCTGAAAGTGCAGCATTGGGAAATTTTTCATATGTATTTTCTTACTAGTATTTCGCGTTTTCGTGTAGAATAAATCGTTATTGAATCTGTTGAACGTTTCACAACATTTCTACTAGGTGGATGTATCTGTAACTATGCTATTACTGTGAAGAATCATATTAAACTTAAATAAATTTGGAAGCCGGCTTTCTGGTACAGAGGTAGCGCGTCTTCCTCGTATTCGGGGAGTCCCGAGTTTCAGTCTTGTTTTGGGCATGGTTGTTTTTCTCTGTGCTATCTGTGAGATGTGTGACTGTGCCCCCTGTAAAAAGGGGCTGTGCAACCAAATGTGGTGAGTGTGTAGCTAAGTCGTACTCTTGGCCCTAGTTGGCGCTACTACAAAAACAAGAGACGCTCCTTTAGTCTTAATTCTACTGCTGTAACAGCTTGTCCATGGCAAGTGCCATTAGTAACAACAACAACATAATTTTGGAATCAATCAATAACATTATTCAGACCAATTAGTAATTTCGTTTGAAAAGTATTTGAAACAGTATTAGAAAATACGGATTGAAAATTAAAAAAAAATCAAACATTATTTACTATTGGAGCCATATATTTCAAAATTTTATTCTTAAACTGAAAATCTTCAATAATTTTATATTTAATCGCAATGAGATATCCCAGAGGGCATCTTGAAATGAGGTTAAGATACATCCGACATGGTGATTGGATTTCGCCACCCTGAAGGGTATACTAATAGGTAGGGGTTGGGCTCTTCTGACAGATAACGGGATGTACTTCCTACGGGAAAGGTTGTAACATGGTCGGTGATGTCCCTTAGGACTCAACCACAGTTCCAGCTAGTATTGCTATTTCGGTAGTCTTGTCATTCAGTTTTATGATTCATTCCGTGTACCTACGGGAGTGTCTGAGAATCTGGGAGTTTTGTCCCTCTTTCACTATTAGAACAAACTATTGATAGCACCATGTTAGATTGAAGTGTTTTAAACAAGAGCTTTAGTTGAGAGGATATTACGATATCTTAAGCATCCAAATTGTAAAGGTGGAGGCTGAAATGGCACTAACGTATCTGCCTCCCCTTATCGATTAGTGGAAATTGGAATCTTAAAAGTATATCCAGCTTGAACACTGCTCAATCTAAACGGCATATAAATGAGTCTCCAACAATATTTACCGAAGTTAAAATATCTCCCTGGAATTTCGGGTATGGAATAGAGATGAAATTTTATAGATAGAGACATAAATTAATGACTTTTTTCTTTCCGAAGATGCTTAACTCTTTCTGAGGGAAACGTTGCATACGTTTCTTTGTCTTATTGTTGTCTAATTGCTTTAATTAATTATTAATTTAAAAAATGGCAACTAACATAACAATTTCCAAAACTGTAAAAGAACATACTTGTTTCTAATATTGAAAATTCTTCGTAGATTTCTTTAAGCAATAATTGAATCATCAGTAACCAAAAAATAAACTAAAATAATTTTCATCTGTATATTTAAAATAATAATAAAAAAAGCTAAGACCTAGTTCTTCAAACCTAAACACAGCTCCGACTTCATCCGTTTTTATTATATATAAAAACTCAGTTGTCAGTAGTTATATATTATCACTGGTCTTCGTTTGTTCCCAACCCCTCATTTTTAAAACAAAATCTGGGATGACAGGAGAGAGTATCACCCCCTTTTCGCCAAGGATATTTAGCGCCAAATATGGCAGCCCGATGTTGTCTTTGCAGGATATCTTCCTCCGGGGGGTAAGAAGCAAGAGCGCGGGGAGTTGGCGATTTTGAAAAGGGCGCCAAGGGGGTGATGTTCTCCACGGATCAACCCAAAATCTTAAAAAAAAATCTAATTAATATTGTCTTTTAGAGAAATGCAGGAAAGTGTAAACTAACCACATTTTGCTAATATCTGTTTTATTATAAAATAATTTGACTAGATCTTCTTGCCATTTTCAGGTTTCAAGAGTTGTCGTAAAACATAACTTTGCCACCTTCAATAACTGAACCCATTTCGCAATTTTTATTCCTCAGTTTGCGATACAATCTCTATGCATTGTGTAAGTATGATTAAAAGATGTTAAATATTTTGTTGTGATGCGACGAGATACACTACAATTATTTGATAGGATTTGATTTTACTATTATTATAGTGAACAATCGATCTCTTAAAATGGCCAATAATCACACAATATACACTGATATTTTCAGGATCTTATGCATCTTCAATTAAGATCTCAAGCAGTTTTATGTGACATTTTTTTTAGAAAAAAAGCAATTTTGTGTTTTATTTAAGTTTACACAAATCACAAAAAAGTTCTTTTCAGTTAATAATTCTGTGTTAACCGTTCTGAAAAATAATTTTGTGATGATTAGAAAAAAATTAAGAAATTTTAAAACGTTTCAAGAGAAAAACAGTTAAAAACAAACAAACGAAAGAAACCTGACGAAATTGCGTGACTTGCCGAAAGAAGAATGAACAGAGAGATAATCGGGATTTGATGACATAGGAGAAAGATGATAGCTGTTTCCAGCAAAATAGCAAGAAAAAATATGCATGTGCTTAGAAAATAGCACTAAAATGATAAATTTCTGCAAGGGAAGAGAAGAGATAATCAATCTAGAAATTTTTTGGGTACGCCTTTATCCTGAAGATTATAAAAAGGCAAAAGGTACAAAGGAAATACTAACTTTACTACAAACATAAAATAATATTAATAAAAATTGGGTTTTAAATGGTCATAAAACAACACTTTTGTTGTTCATCCAAGATGAAATCTCCTGAAGTGTAAGAGAGAGAGAGAGAGAGAGAGAGAGAGAGAGAGAGAGAGAGAGAGA
>JAOUZG010036900.1:299927-358837 GCA_026289955.1 Argiope argentata | reverse complement strand
AAAATTGATGCCTCTCTTCTACTTTAAAATTTGGAATTTTTCGGGACATAAAAGAGTTAATTTTTTAGACAATAGTCTAACTCTTTACAGAAAAAAATTCCACTGTTTATTGGAATCCTTGCCTGATGGTGACCTTTGAGAAAGTCATCAAGCCGGATTTCTGATTTTTCACTTTCATATTTTTTTCTCATGTTTCTTCTGTTATTTTCATTTCTCTCTCTCTCTCTCTCTCTCTCTCTCTCTATATATATATATATGGAGAGTGTGAGCGCTAATAGTAGGAATTGAATAATGGATCAACAACATAATAAATTCGTTGTCCATCAAACAATTTTTCAAATTAACTTAACGTAATTATGAATCAATGTTTAAAAGTTAATAAGAAAATATCCATTTGAAACTAAAGAGGAATTAATATATTGAAGACAATTACCCATAAAATATTCATGAGCCGACAAGAAATAAACAAAGTTAGCGTAAAACCACTCAAAATATTGATTATATCCTTCCAAATCAAAAACATTACACTCTAGACGCTATAAAGTAATTTTTAGGATGCACTCAAGAAATTTGAAGTCAACAAATTTATTAAAACTCTCATTAAATTGGTTCCCTGTATCGTGGATAAATTATAATAACTAATATAAAACAAGAAGTTGATAGCATATTTCTTAAAGGCTTCTGATATTGACTGATAAGGGCTTTAGAAAGTCTCAGTCGAAACATTAACCTGAAATTAATTACAACTTGCTTTACAAGGGGAAAGATTTTTATATACTAAGACATTATATAGCAAGGATTTCGTTTTCCCGGTTGAAATATCCGGGATAAAATATTTCCGACACGAGCCCGAGCCTAGGTACCGGGATATTGATTATTTTACCGAGACTAAAATAGAATATTTCGGATAGCTCGCTTTAAAGCTGATGCATAATTCACTACTTTATTTTTGTTGGCGGAATGTCAGTATCAAAGTTGTTACGCATGACTTGGGGTTTCAATACTCTCTAAGTTGTTTGTAAGATGCATTTATAAGTTTGCGCGATAAAGTGCATTTATTTTTTATTTGAAGACCTAGATGCCCTTTAATATAAATTTAATTTGTGTTCTGTATAAAATTAAATTCTAAAATAGTGCAATCATTATTATATAGCATATTTTAGATCTCGGAGGGCTTCTGTTTTTTAATTTCAATTAATATTGCATTTCAATTTTCTTACAAAAATATTACAAAGGAATTATTAATCTTATATTCTATTTATGATTAAAATTAAAGAGATATTCATGATAAATAAATATTTTTGGGTGTGACGTTTAATGTTCATAATCTTATATTCTACTTATGCTTACAATTAAAGAGATATTAATAATAAAAAGATTAAAATGAAATCTACTATGCATATTTCAGTGAATCATGTCAGAGCATCATTTCTTGAGTGGTCAAGCACCACGTGCTTGTGCAAGTTAAATGATATTTTTATTCATTTTAATTGTTTCATTGAATTGATAACTTTAGTATTGCAAACGATAAAAAAGCATTGTCTTGCATTTATTGCTTAATAAAATATCACATTTCCTATGTATTTCATTTCATATAATCACGCGCTCAAAATGACATTTTCTAGATTTTATTTGCTGCAGTGATTAACTTATTTTTTTTAATCAGAGCTTTTGTAAATGTAATGGCAACGTGACATTAAAAGCTAATTTTTTTAGATGCTCGTGCAGATAACGAACCTACCTACCTACGAATTTCAACTACGAACTTTTTTTATTTTTCACCAACAGGATTTTGCTGATGCCACAGACGTCTGTCCCAAAACAACATCATGCTCAGACATGATAATAAATATTCTTGGGTGTGACTATTAATGCTCATAATCTTATATTCTATTTATGCTTATCATTAAAGAGGTATTAATGATAAATAAATATTCTTGGGTGTGACTATAAGCGTTCATAACTACATATTAATAGACTGTAATTAGGAAGGTCGGTCAAATTCTATACTAGACTTTACTTTTTCTGCTAGTAAAAATATTTGTAATTTAAGAGATTTGAAATAATGATCTTAATATTTGTTAAGTTAGTGATGTAACAAAATAATATGCTTGTTAATGTCGGATGTGAAAATAAGTCCTATTCTAATGCTGCTAAAGTCACCGAAGTAAGAATTTTGAATTTCAAGATTTTAAAATCAGCCAATTGTTGTTTCAAAAGAATATCATTCAATAGAGAAGTTCAAAACAATGTATTTAAAGTTATTTAACGTAATAACTTTTTTGGAAAGAAATGTGAACTTTTTTTAAATTTAAAATTAATTTCCCAAAGATGTTTTCGAAATGTGGCCAGTAGGAACGGATAAAAATGTGGACTGTTTCACTTTTCCACTATGACATATAATTAATAAACGATATAAAACATAATTAGTCGTTTAGAACATTTTATTAAAGCCTAGAAGTATATCAATTAGTAAAATTTATTTACTTCTAGATAATCCAACCCCCCTCTTTTTCCAAGTACATAATACAAAGTTTTTTTTAGTTAAGTTATACTAACACCCCATTTTAAAAAAGGTATTTTAAGCTATTTTGGGACAGACATCATAATTTTCATCAGCGGTCAAATGATGAGGATGATAACTCATATGGAATCTTATTTTTCCAAATTTCCACACCAAAGCATTGGGAGGACGTTGACCTCGAACGATTTAACACTAGCTCCGCTTACACGACGGTTTTGCGATGGAATTGGTTCTCGAATTTATATCTATCTGGTTTCGACTACTAAGAACTTATTACCAAGCAACTACGGCCCTTTATAATAAAAAAATATATCATTTAGATGAAACTTTTAGTATTTAGAAGTATATATATCTGTCAGCAACAATCTTGGTATTATTTATACACTGAACACCCAGAAAAATTGGTATAGCATATCGTATGCAAATTATGGTGGTGTTCAACCAATAAGCATAACACGATGTGGTCGACAGTGCGCATATAAAACCACTAGTGTCTGAAATCACTAATTCATTGGTTCTTGCTCTTATAATAGCAGATTATCAAGATTTAAGTGATTTTAAATGGGGGTTAATTGTTAGCACACAAAGGATGGGGCACAGCATTTCCGAAGAAGCAATGAAATTTGAATTTTCGCGCTATTATTCTAGGTTATTATTTCGAACTATTTAAAGGTGTACCGCGGACATTAGTTTTCCGGTAAACTTCAAATTTGGAACAGCGGCTCAGCAAAAAAAAAAAAACCCTTCATAGAGGAAGATTATCGATTGATGAATAGTTACACGAGATAGACGTTCAACACTTCCACAAATTGCTGCGGATTTGTATGCTGGTCTATTAGCAAGTGTGAGCGTATGCATTGTGCAGCAAACCCTAATTGATTTGGGCTTTTACAACCATCGACCTTCTCGTGCACCATTGTTGACTCAGCGACACAAAGCTCTGCTCTTTGCTTGGACTCTCCAACATCGTCATAGAATTCTTAATGGTAGGAGAAACGTAGTCTGGTGTAATGAGTCAATCACTTAATGATGTAACGAGTCCATCACGTGTCCTATTAATTAGCTATCATGAGCGAATGGCTGTGTATGGCTGGCGAGAACACCTCATGAATCCATTGATCCTGCATGTCTACAAGGAACTCTTCAAGCTGGTAGAGGATCTTGATGGTTTGCGACGTGTTATTTGGTATGAAATGGAACTGTTTATACGTCTAATCTTGACCATGATCGGTCAGTGGTACGTTAACATTCATTCTGATCACTTGCATTCATTTATGCCATCTATACATCACGACAGACGTAGACAATTTCAACAGGATAATGCACCATTCCACATGTTCTACAATAGCTATCGAAAGGTACAAAGAGCACTCTTCTGAATTTTGTATCCTCTCTCGGTCACCTAATTTCACTGAAATAAAAATTATCGAGCATATATGGGATACTTTGTAACCTGCTGTCCTTAGGAGATCTCCCCCACATCGCACTCCCATTGCTTTGTGGACAGCCCTGCAGGAATCGTGATGCGAACTGTTTACGGAATGTCTTGGGAAATGAGTTGAATCCATGTAACACAGTTCTGGGTGCTCTTGGGAGATACACTCGATGTACTCATTTTTCTGTCATTTTAGTGCATGTTTCTAAACTTATAGCATCATTTATATGTTGGCATAATTATAGTATTACTTATATGTTATATATACATTACTTCGTTGTTATACAATGTCTTATCTGCATTGCAATGGTTAAATATTACACACACACACACACACACACACACACACACACACACACACACACACACACACACACACACACACACACACACACGCAGGCAGGCAAATAGGATGTAAACATCTATGATGGATTTTGAAACTGTGTTATTACAAATATATTTTATACTTATGTTGTTGTTATTAATGACATTTGGCATGGACAAGGCCCCTGAGAGTGGTGAGAGCTTTTAAGTCGAATGAGCGTCTCTTGTTTTTGAAGTAGCTACTAGGGCCGACTAAGTGTACGAATTAGCTACATATCATATTCGCTTGCGCAGCCCCTTTTAAAAAGGGGGGCACTTTTTTTTCACCTCACAGAGAGCACAGAGAAGAACGACACGCCCTGACGTGACGCCCAGATTACGAGGAAAACGCGCCACCTTTGATGCGTCATTGATTATTCTATGTGATTTATAATAAATAAATGATTCCTAAGTTTCTTTTGTCAAGGTCAAAACTTGTAAGATTTCCTCTCGAAATCTACAAGTGTTGATTTATGTGAATATTGTAGCATATAAGACCAGAGATAAATATGTCTCCTTTTTCCCGTTTAATCCTTGTAACCCTTCCGTGCGCTGCGTTCCTCTCGAGATAGAAAAAACCTTAGTTAAAAATCTCAACCTGACTTTTCACTGATTTTCGGTTACGACTCATTTCTGCTTTAATCAAAATTTAGGGTTTATTTTTAAATGCTTCCTTACAATATATAAAACCCAGTCAACATAATTATATTTTTCTGTGTGGTCTCACTATTTGATTTTGGCAATATATATCACCAACATTTTATTTGTTTATTCACTTGGGAAAGAAAAAGTTACACCTCATTTAAAGTGAGTATACTCCTTTAACTTGTGTTTAATGGTTTGTAAATAAGAGAAGTTCCAACTTTTTAGGAAAGTAAGCCAGTGCCTGTTATGTTGTTTAGTTATGTGTAAGAAATATTTTTTATTTTATTATAAGAATTAAATGATTGCTTGTAGCTTCTTGAAAACCGAGCCAAGTAGTCGTAGATATAAATCTTCCAAATGGTTTTCATTAAAATGCACAAAATTTAATCTTTGGAATATTTTATTCATTTTATTCTGAATCAGTAAATCCCTATTATTTCAGTTTGCATTTTTTTCCTCATTTAAAACGAGGAATTCTTGTTGTGCTTCGATTTGGTCTAGTTGTTATATAAAATAAGAACTTGCTGTAGTGGAATATAAATATTTAAAGAGAATTTAAAAAGAATAAACTTAAGAAATAAAAAATGGTTACAGAAAAGTTTGAATAATTTGAACAGTCCTGTAAAAAGATACTTCGAACTATTTTTACAGAATTTTCATGTGCTTTAAATGAGTGTATCATAATCTTTCGATTGTGTGTATTCATTAATTGTCATGCTCGAAATTAACTGCAAATATTGTAATCCTTAAAGCAAATATAAGAGAAGATCATGCAATGGCTCAACTCAGGACGCTTGCACCCAATGTATTAATGCACCAAATCCCCCCCCCCCCCCCCCCGAAAAAAAAACGTAATTCCCTACTAAAGTGCGATATAGCTTGAACTCTTCATTATCTCGAATTGTTCAGAGTAAATCAGCGTTTATTTTCTTTTGTTATATATCCATAGCATTACTTTTCGCACTATTTGGACTTCATTTCTGTGTGTTTGCGCATATACTTTTATGCTTTATGTATTTGTATTTTGAATGTTTCATTTTTATTTGATCATGCTTCTCAATTATATTATTCAGTCATTATCTCGATTGTATCGTCATATTTCTCGATTGTATAGATTGAATTGCCATATTTCTCAATTGTATCGATTTTATTGTCATATTTTTCGATTACATCGTATGTGTTGTCATATTTCTGCATTGTATCGATTTTATTGTCATAGGTCTCGATTGCATCGATTGTGTTGTTGTATTTCTTGATTCTATCAATTCTATTGTCATATTTCTGGATTCTATCGATTGTATTGTCATATTTTTCGCTTCTATCAATTGTATTGTCATATTTTTCGATTCTATCAATTGTATTGTCATATTTTTCGATTCTATCGATTCTATTGTCATATTTCTAGATTTTTGTCGTATTTATATGATCATGCTTGCCGATTGTATATTATTTATGCTACTTTTCATTAGAATGCAATCAATTTTGTTTTATTTTTTGTTTATGATTGTGTATGTTCTTTCATCCCCCCTTTTTTACATTTGGGCCTGCGTGCTTTATAGTTAAAATTTCTTATACTATGCACTGAGTATTGATTGAACCTTGTAAGCCTTTTGTTACACTTATTTTACAGCAAGGAATTGACACACAGAAATTCAAAATAATTATCCAAAGAATTACAATGAATTGGGATGGGTAAATATTGGCTTTGGTACAATAGATTCAAGGTATGACGAATCTTCATTCTATTTAATATGTGCATTTGATACGCACGAATTAAATCGTGGTCAGATGCCATTGATTCTTGCCACACTTCTAGTAGAGAGTGCGATATAAATGAGTAGTATTTATTGGTTAGCAAAATAGTTGTTCCATGATATTGCTATAGTTCTAGAATCGGACTTGCGATCCGTTTTTAAGCTAAATTTATTTTCAAATTTATGAAATTCCTTCGCAAAAAATGAAATTTCTAAAATGTCTAATAAATCTAGTTGAAAATAAATCTAATGCTTTTAATTTCAAAGTTTTTCAATTAGATGCTCATTAAAATTAGTTTTGTTTTTTAATATGTAAAATAAGAGGATGAACTCCTCAGCGCCCGAAGTCAGAGGTCTGACTTCTAGCTTATATGAAGATGACAACACTCGCTTGCACAGGCCCTTTTTACAGCAGGGCACATTCACTCACCTCTGATATAGAACACAGAACAATCTTGCCCTAACCAGGTCATGGACCCGGGATGACCAAATCACAAGAATGCTGGCAACCTGTAAAATTCTTATTTTTATTTCTGAACAATTTTCTTATATTCTTCCCTTTTATTCTAATGTACATAAAAAACCAGTAACATTTAAAACAATTTGAAAAGAAATCGCCTGTAAATATTTGTTTCATTGACTACAGTGCTTGTTTAAAAATAAACACCATAATATCATAATGATGAGTATAGAAATTATTAAAAAAAATTTAATTATGAATTTTTTATGATCTGAAACAGGGTTAATCTAAAAGTGAAAAATGCGTTCTCCGTTATAATTGTACAGCTTTTTTTAAAACAGGGTTAATCAAAAATTGAAAAATGCATTCTCCGTTATTATAGTACATTTTCCCGAATTAAAATATAGTTAAAATGAAATTTAAATAACTAAGAAAATAAACAGAAACAATAAAAATACCTGAAAAAATATTATGATGTAGTGATACCGGAGAATGCATTTTTGAATATAAGGACTGTATGAAAGTTCATAATTTTAATCGCAAATATCTGCTACATTTTCCCGAGAACCCCCTCAAACATTTCTATCTGTTTATTTATTTCACAGTTTATACCTTTCTTTTTAAACGTTTTTGTATATATCCTTTATTTTCTTTATTTCGTCGCTTGGGAGGGCAGCTTTGTAACATGTTTTCTTTGGGCACGCATTATTCCATGAAGCATCACAGGAAGAACTGTTTTAAATTTGAAAGGCTTAGAGGATCATTTTGTACACTGTACATACAAGCACGCCAGCACACGCACGCACACACACACACACGCGCGCGCGCGCGCCACTAGAGCGTTTTGTTCAACTAGTTATTTCCTTAAAAATAATTTTCTAGTAGCTCGAATTCCATCTTCCCTTCAACTTTAAATTTGAAATTGGGGTGGAAGGTAGTTAATTATTCCAGAGAATCAAAGCGCTGACTTCTGCAAATTCCTTCTAAAACAATTTAAGATCGAATCCCTTTCACACTGTCTGTCTTGCATCTTTTTTACTTCATTACATAGTTTCGGCGCTGTGCTTTCTTTTTGTTTTGAATGAAGATATTTTAACAGAAACTAAAAATTGGATTCCTTGTTAAAAAGTTTTCTTTTTTCTCGTATAAAAAATTCACTATCTCCTCTAAATTCCATTTATCTATGTGTCTGTATATCTATCTATCCTTAATATGCTCAAGAATTTCATATTTTCTTTCTAAACATGAAAGGAATTAAATTAATAACAAAAATCGAAAAAATTATCTTAGTTGAATAGTTACAAGATAAAACATTGCATTAAGGGAATTTAATAATAATTCGTAATAATTCTTTTATTCTGTATTAATTTATTTTTATTTACTCTGCATTTGTATTTTTCTTTATAGTTTTTAATCCGTGTAGCCTAATTTCAGAAATTTCTAAAATATAAAATTTGAAGTGTAAACGCAGATACAAATATATTAAAGAATCATGGTTTTGATATTAACTTATTAATTAAAATTATTCAAATAATAACATGATAATTCAAATTATTTCCTGTTGAAAATAACCTGTACTTATTTCATTTAGAGGATAGTTATGAAAGATTAAATGATAATTCAACCATAAATAAGTACAAATGACTCATTAACTTCAACATTTGGGATGATTAATGACTTAGAGCTTTAGAATGCTAAACCAAAGATATAAAGCTTAGCATAGTTCATTAAATTCCAGATGATGACTCTGTAATTAGAATGATTTATTTGTTTATAAGGATGATTTACTTTTGAGAATTGCTTAATAGTTGTTGAATTCAGATTTAATGTAATCATTTACAAATGTTTATCTTAATTACTGTTGAATTTCTTTACATTTCGCATTATAATCTCAGCAGACTATGAAGGTGGAAATAGGGTTAATGAAAAGTGATGTAGTTAATGAGAATTATATGTTGCTGGATAAAATTCATTACACTTTTCCAAAATTACCAGTGCTTATAGAATACAATTAACTAAACGAAAGGAAAGATTGTGAAATGAAAGATAATAATTTAAATACTATTCTTAATGATTCCATTAAGCTATCATTAGAAGATAGTAATTTTAAATAATTAACATTATTGAAATAACTATGAGTTAATATAATTCCATTTAACTAACCCTTTAACCTTTTCAAAACTTATGTTTCAAAAATAGCAAATATATCAGATTCTTCTTGTACATAATATTGCTATTTTCTGCAATTTTACTTCCAAAATATACATTTTGAAAACAAATTAATGATTGTAGGATATTTTTAAACGAACGTTTTTAGAAATTTTATTACTGATTAAAAGTGATGAAATATCTTCAGCAATATGAATAATTTGGTAAGAAGTTCTAAGAATGTTTATAAGTTGTCTCTGATGGATACGTTTAATAAATCAAAATTGATTACCAGACTAGAGATATTATTGAGTAATATATTTTTCTTGATCTAATTATTCATGATGGATATGAACAGTCTATACAATTTCAAATAGGGAGGAAAAACTATTCCAAAATTCTATTCCAAATTAGAATTCATAAGTAGAGTATAAGTTTTGAAACTCAATATTCATTCAAACGGATTATAAAAATTTATAATGAAAAATTAATTTTAATTCATATATGTATATTTATTGTGGGCTTGTAGCCGTTGAAACCAGCTGATATAAATGTATTGATTTTTAAAATTTGAGTTAAATCAATGTATCTTGCGTTTTAGCAAAGTATTTTAAACTTAATATTTGATAGAGAAGCTAGAATTACAATTTTAAAAGAACTACAACATTTTGTTGATTTTAACATTTTCCAATCACTTCAATTGGTAAAACAAAATGCTTAAACTTTATCTAATGCAATAAACTCACTTAATGAAATTAGTTAATTTTATATAAAATATATGAAAACTGAAAGAATGTAGTTTTATCATTTAGAAATGTAATTTTATGTGTTATTCAGAATATTTTTTATTATTATTTGTATACTATAATAGCTGAAGGATTTATTCAGTAGAGATTTATAATACTAAACAAAGAATTTATTCCATAAAAATAAGAACGAAATTTTCAATAGATGAATACTATATATTAGCTCATTAAATTATGCGTGATCAAAAATAGTAGATTTTAAAAATGATTGCATTTTAAAGAGTTTCAGCATAACTTATTTGTTATTTTCTATCATAGTATTTTTGGAAGTTACTGTGGAAAGATGTTAGAATTTCTTTTAATTTTTAATAAACCAAAGTTCTAAAAGCGTTGCTTTAAGGTGTGCTATTTAAATTCTATTTTACCTTTCTTAAATTCCATATATGGAAAGTTTGGCATCTCAAGGTCAAACTATATAATTTACAGTGCATCCACACAAGAACGCATATTCATAAATACTCGATAAATTTTATTGTAAATAAATATAAATATTTGATTCTTGACGCTAAAGTTAATTTCATAAATACATATAACTGAATCGTATTTGTATATTGAAAACTTTCCTTTTAAAATGATTTTTATATAGATTAATTTCAATATTTTTTATATAGATATTTAGTTTAGAAAAGAATATCTATAATTACAAAATTGATAAATTAATGTGATTTATTTGTTATTTATTTTGTAAATAAATATCGGTGTTTAAAGAAAAATAATTCTTTCATTTATGTTGTTAATTAGTAGATAAATGTCAGAAAAGAATTCCAGCATTAAATGTTGTCCATTATTATTTCCGAAAAGAATATTTAATTGACAGTAGTTAACTTCGATTTTAGATTTAAATTAAGTGTGATGTAAAAATGCCTATTTATATTTTTTCTGACATAGTATATGCATTATTATAATAAATGACGTAAAGAAACTTTAAAAAAAGTTTAAAATAAGGCAAGATATTAAGAAGCTTTTTTTTTCATAAAGGAAAGAAAATAGACAAAAAAGAGGATATAAGGATTTTTGTTAATCATTTCAGAATAAAAACTATATTTTTAAAGAAAGATTTCTAAACTTAGAAAAGATATTTAAAAGAAACTATTATAACTTAAGTAACGATAAGCTGATAAATTTAGTTGATCCTCAATAAAAATGAAAAAAAAAGCAAGAACCGTTTCATTTTATGTTTATTGCTCTCAATAAGGCCGTAAAAATTAGAAGAAAAAAAACTTTCTAAAAATTATACATCTGAGAACATCAAAGAATTACAAAATGAAAAAAAGTTTTATGATTATTTATAAATAAAGACACTTTTTTCACCAAGATGATTAAAAAAAAGTCTTTAAATTATTAGTTTTTGCGAAAGGAAAAATGCTGGTTTGGGAATGAAGAATTAACAGCTTTGCAATAAATGGAAAATTAAACCTAACGACCGATATATTTCCTGTAGTAACAAAAACTGACAAAAATAACTTGTTTGGTAAGAGTGGATTTATTGTATATAATGCTTTCCATACTACCATCTAAAAGGCAACTGAACTTGAATAAAAGGAGGTAAAGGAGACCTGGAAACAAGGTATGTAGAATTATATAATATTTCTCAAATTTTATTTTGTTTATTTCAATATATAATTTTCAATATTATACTTCTAAACGAGCTTATTTAATTATTCTTGTTCTTAAGATGCATTCAAAAAGCTTGTATTATAAATATAATATTATTTCTTAGCTTCTTTAAAAAATTGTACCCCTTGATGTGCATTAAATTTTTGATATATGATGTATTTTTCATATCAAGTAAATTAAAGCCAAATATATTTGTGTAGTCGACATTCTTTCTTTCTTTTTCATTTGTATATTTAATTACTATTTAATGATAGTAATTTAATTCAATGATGTTAAAATTAAAAAATAATTGAATAAGATATTTTTAATTAATCTCATTCAATTACTTGTTCGATTTTAACAATTTTTATATGTTAAAATGTATTCAGTTTTCGATTGAAGGACATTCAATTAAGATACCAATCATTTGTTGGGTAATAGTTTGGACTTTTTAAATATTTGCATTAAATCCAGACTATTATACAATAAATGATTGGCATCTTAATTGAATGTCCTACGATCGAAAGTGGAATAAATTCTAATATAATTAATTAAAAATATATTATTCATTTTTTTCTGTTCTTTGCGTTTTAATGTGGTATTATTAAACAATAAAACTACAAAATTAATGCCAGTTTGAAAGGGCAATAAATTCCAAGAAAAGAAATAAGGTTCCTCAATTGCCAAAGAATATTGAAATTTTAACTTTGCGCATGATTACTATTTCAATTGTTTATAAATGGAATTAATTTTAGATGGTGTCGTAAGATGATAGGATAGAACAACAAACATTGAAAGAAATATGATTATACGCAATTGAACAAATCCATTTCCTTAGGTGAGTGAATTCTTAAATGATGAATGAATTTCCTTAATGAACCAAAGTTCTCGTAAAAAGGTGGTAAATTATAGATTATTTTTCTTAATCTTTACTTATAATAAAGCACGATGTGTGTGTTGGCGCTGTACAGGCCAGACCGTTCGACATACAGCTACCAAATTTGGTATATGCATTTATATTTAATGAATTTTTAAACATTTAATATAATCATTTTCTTTTCAACAATTTATTTCACACAAAAAAAATATCTTCTCGAAGATCTCAAAAAAATCAGCTTTTGATAAAATAGCGCCATCACATTTTCAGAAGTTCTGATATTTAAAAAAATTAATTACTACCAAAAAAAACAGAAACATCCAATTTTCATCACATGATTATATGAAATGAAACAAATAGGAAATGTGATATTTTTTAAACAATAATTGAAAGAGAAAATTTTTCTTGATCGTTTGCTAGATCAAAATTAACAATTCCATTAAAGAATTAAAGTAAATAAAAATACAAAGTAAAAATATATTACAAAAGTTCGACAGTTAAAACTGAAAAAGAATTTTTAGAAAAGCACCAAACGATAATCTTTTGAGAGCGAGATTAATTATTTGAAAGAAAGAAATTTTAAATGAATGAAAATGACGTCATTTCAAAGAAACGACGCACAAAAAGCAATTGATAATCAGTAGTGGTAAAATATTTTTGCATTCTGTTTTTTAATTTTTAAAACAATAAGACATCTTTTGAAATGTCACTTTTACTTATGTGAAGAAGGTATTTTGTGCAAATCAAAGAATTCGCCTTCGTGATTACAATTTATCTCCGCATTTTAATGAATCATGCGAAATAAAAACGCATCTTCTTTCAACGAAGTAACGTAATATTAAAGCTATACTGGTAAAAGTAGGTCAGCTATTTCAAAACACATCTTCTTTCAAACAAGCATACGTAACAATTAACAAAGCAAAATTTGTAAAAGCATATAAAACTATTTTTACCTGCATATTTCGGTAACATCGAAACTTTCTACCAAAACAATATCATGTTCTCTCACGAGAAAAAATAAATCAACTATCATTCCAAATTAAACATATAAAAATGTCATTTTTGGCACGAGTCTGTATAAAATGAAACATTTATGAAACATGATATTTTTGGAAAATAAATGGATGGAAATTTTTTCTATGATATTTTACTAAACATATATTACTAACCCAATTAAACAGTTTTATTTAAGACAAATAGAGATTAACATCTACAAGGCATTTTCTGTAATCGGAGCCCAACTTCTAATTTTCTAATTTTTTTGGGAGAGACATAAATCTCTTAGAAATTGGTCCATGGGAAATATATAATTATAGATTTAGGAAAAAAATGCTGATGAATTAAAATTTTACATACATAATATGCTCTATGAATTATACTTGACAAAATATTCTTGAGACAATAAGTCCTGAAATAAAAGTGGCATTCCAATCAACTAAATCAATCATCAAAGCTGATCGATCTATGAAAATTTCAACATAACTATTCGATATAAACTGGTGATTTTAGATCACTTTATCAAGATATCAAAGAAGCCAATCAGAGTTACTCTAGAATAATTGGTCTAGATTCTGATAATGATGATTGTTCTAATCTTGCAATATTCAGAACTGAATAAATCAGCCAGATTTGAAGAAGATAGAAATGTTTATTTATTTATTTAGAAGTTGAAATATTAAGAATATTTTACAAATACGAATCTATAAGACCAAAAGTATTTAAACCATAATTTTTTGAAATATATTTATAAACCTAAAAAATGTTATTATTAAGAGCATTTATATACATTTAAAAATGAAATTTAAAACTGAAGGTTTCAATTAACCTGTGAAATTTTTGCTGAATAATTCCTTGAGATATAAATTATAAAAAAAATTATAACGTTTCAATTTCTGTATTGAACATAAAACTTCAATGTCGGACTATTCAGCTTTCAGTTCTTAGTTTTATTTAAAAACATGCTTAGATTGAGTAAAGAGGTCTTTATATTAATTGGAGTTTAATCATTTTCAATTTAATTTAAAAGTGATTTTTACGTGCACTGATAAAAAATCAGAGAGAGATGCGGAGTTCAGAAATCAAGACTGCTTAAGGCCTACATAATTGTATAAGTGAATTATATGACTATCGAAATTTGAAGCTTAAAAATATTTTGCTGGAAAACGTATTATGAGACCAAGTTATATAAAAAATGATTTAACCCTTTAGTCAGCATTAATATTGGCGAACCGACTGGTCGCCAAAGGCGGCTAGTGATAAATAAAATCATTCTATTAAATTTGTAAGCAAAAATGTGATGAAAAATATCTTACTTATGTTTAAATATAAAAAAAATAATGAAAATGGTAAATGAAAAAATCAATATAATCACAAATCTGTTGATAAAGTAAATTTATGTCTGGAAATCATTTTACAAATTTGTAAAACAACGTTATATCTAAAAGCATATTGTTTAAAAAATTTCTAAAATAATGTACAGATTAATTTTCTCTTAGTTTAATATGACAATTAAACTACTTTTTACTTATTGCAGATATTCGTAAAAAGTTTCATATATCATTAGTAACCACTGTAAAAAACGTTATTAAAGCAATATAAAAACTATTATAAACTATAGTTATAGTTAGATAAGCAGTTTTAAGCTTGAAACTCCAGTATTTTAAAGTTTAGAAATAACAATTACTTATACTTTTTTCCAATATTTGCCCCTTTTTTTTCGGCGTTTTGAAAAATAAAGTTTCAAACTGCGTTCCTTTTATTGGTTATTTCCTAAAATGTTAAATGAAAAATTCAACTTTTAAAGTAAAAAGTAAGTGTTTTTATAATGCTTTTGCAAGAATTCATTGGAATAGGTTTAATTTTAAAGTTAGCAATGCAAAAGATGTAGTCAATAACGATAAAAGATAGAAAAATTATTTAAAAGTTCTTGACAGTTTTTTATCTTTTCTAAGTTTATCCAATCTACTAAAAATTATCTTGAATAAAGTCAAATGTTATTTATTATCTGTAATGTAGCTAAGTGAATTTTTATTAAATGATAAAAAACAACTGAAATGCAATTGTATTTTAATTTGTGAAGTTGTAAATAAATGGTAAAAAACTATAATAATAACTTATTTAATAATTTAAAAATTATTCCAAAAATAAAAAAATAATTAATTGAATTAAATGGGAACTACATTTATTATATTCAACAAAACATCATTTGCATAACTGAATATCAGATAAAATAATAATATTTTAGCAATACATGGTTCTCTTTCCTGAGTAACTGCCCTCAATGTAATTTTGAATAGAAAGTTTTCCATTTTTGTTTTTCGTGAACTTTTAATAAGGAGGTTTAAGTAAAACAGCATAGAAGACTCTCAAACAGTCGAAACTTGAAAACTTGATTCGACATCCTTGTATAGGGGCAGGGCGTCTTCCCCATGTTCGAGTCCTGGTTCGGGCAAGGTTCTTCTTTTTCTGTGATCTATTTGTGAGGTGTGTGAATATCCCTTCCGTCTGTAAAAAAGGTTTGCGCACGTGAATGTGACATATGAAGTGTAGATAGTTAGCTCTGCTGAAAAAAATAAGAGACGTTCACTCGGCTTAAATGACTAACAGATTTGTCAGTCGAATTGTAAATCGCCATAAGTAACAATAACAGAAAACTAGAAAGAACTGGAACAAAAAGGAAATTATGTTGTTTCCAAGAAGATTAAGAGTTGATATTTTGGATGTCTTCTTAAAACCTTTTTTTTTATATTTTGGTAGAGATCATGAATTTAATTCATTAGAAAGAAATTTTGAAAAAAAAAATTAGAAATTCAAATGAAGAATTATTTATTAAAATAATAAAATAGTTTTCCTTTATTTAAATTAATGTAAAATTATTGTTTAGAGTAAATAAAATGGAGGCAAATGTTACTTTATCTTTTTGGAAGTATTTAAGGACATAAATCAAGAAATTATGTGAAAAGACAATTCTTGTAGGCTTATTTTTTTAAATGGTATTAATGATTTTATTTTGTCTTTCTTTAAACTATTTATATACAAAATTGGTTATATTCGACATATTTAACCAGATATGTTTATTCTCTTTTTTTAGAGTAGAAATTCATCCACTCGATACTTAAAATCAACATTTCTCCTTATACTATTTAGTATATGGTGTAGAACAGGCAGCATGCATTAAAAAGGGACTGTTTATTAATGGGAAGACATAGGTGACAAAACTCAGACACAAACGTACCCAAGCAACACACCTCAGCAGTTCACAAGCAGTAATTGGTAGAAAACAACAAATACAGAACATAAAACGGTCAGATAGGACTCACCAAGAGGCAGGGATATACGTAGCTATTCTCTACGGTATCTCTAAACCCCTGTTATTCTCCACTGTCTCCTTGTCTTAGTTGTATACAATTGCCAACTCCCAACTTTAAGACTGGCACTCACTGATGCTTCTATGATAAACTCCAAAATTCAATTCACTATTCAGCTACACTCAAAGCTAATTCCCTATAAAATTCAAAATTCAGTTTACCAAGCTCTTGAGCTGCACTCAAAGCTAATCCAACTAAATCCAACTAATTCACTATAAAAATCAAAATTCACTTCACCAAGTTCTTAATATGCACTTAAAGCTAATCCAACTAATTCTGTATAAAATTCAAAGTTCAGTTCAGCAAGCTCTTGAGCTGCACTCAAAGCAAATCTATCTAAATTCAACTAATTCGCTATACGGCTCTATCACACTAGACAACTGCCCTCGGTTTGAACTGACGGTTTTTTATACTTTTCGGAGCAGGTTAAGGAAGGATATCGAACAATCAAGCATAGCTCAGCTCCATTGGTTCTATCGCTAAAAGTCTGGAAGTTTCTAGTATCATCCTTTTTGTCATCAAATTCGCCGCCAACTTAGATATACAAAATTTTAGAAAGATGAGCTATCTTCACACTTAAATATTTTTAATTCCCTGTCAAGTATTCACGATTAACTATTTTAAATTCAAGAGAAAATTCCTTGTAAGAATTACTATTAACTGGAATTTCTGATCGTTATTTTTACTTATAACATTTAATAACAATTAATGAATCAGAAATAGTACGAAAAATACATTTTAAACTATAATTATTAACGTTTACTTACAGAAAAAATTCGTATTAAAACTAATGATGAAGTGAGGTTGAAATTCTTTTCGGAAAGACATAATTTTAAAAAGCGCAGCTTAATTATCTCAGAGAGGTTCCTATTTGATAATAATATAAAGGGACTTTTTTTCAAAAGAAGGATCATTCTTCAAGTCGATTAAAATATGGTTTGCAAGTGGCACTTTGTATAGAATTGAAATGAGATTCTGTAAATATTACTTCATTTCTTATTAAAGAACAAATATTTTAGGTTGCTTTTAACATATTATAACTGACATTGCATTTGGTTACCACCAGTAACTATTACGTGCCAGAAATTCGTTTTTTCTTCTTCCTTAAGAAATAAAATCTTCAACATAAAGAATTGTTGTTAAGTTGTGTTTTATTAAATAAAATGAGCTCTTATGTTTTTCCAATGAATGTTCTATTTAATTTTATTTGCAAGATGCAAAAATATTCATGACTTTAGAAATATAGCGAGGTAGCGCGTCTTCCTCGTGTTCAGGGAGTCCCGGTTCGGGCAAGGTTGTTCTTCTGTGTGCTATCTGTGAGATGTGTGATGTGTTCTCCTGTAAAAAGGGGCTGTGCGAGCAAATATGTCGAGTGTGTAGCTAAGTCGTACTCTTGGCCCTAGTTGGCGCTGCTTCAAAAACAAGAGACGCTTCTTTCGGCTTAAATCTGCTGCTGTATCAGCAGGGGGCTTGTCCATAGACAAATGCCATTTGTAACAACAACACAACAGGATATAAATAATTTGATACGAAGGTGTAAAATTTAAAATGCAGAATATCTAAAAGACCAAGCCTCGTTAAGCATGATTCTTTTATTATTTTTTATTTATTCGTTGGTTTTTTTGGTAAAATCATATTTTTTAAAGAAAATATTCTAGATAAAAATTCCATATTGATTGCATTTTAAATTATAATTATTGATTTGATAAACATTTTTTATCCTATTTACATATGAACTAGAAATTTAAATAAAATATATGAACCCAATTAATTATTCAAAACAAACTGCTGAATTTTAATATTAATTTATTCAATGATTTTCTATCATTACTTATATTTTGAAATCGGGTCCGAAACGTTATTATAGGTCAATTTAATAATTAGTTATAAAAATGTCTTCTCTTGTTTGAAATCACATTTTTTCACAAAATAAAAATTAAAAATATTAATACGTGTTTTACACACACGCCACACGCGTAAGCTATCAAGCGCACCATGTTGTTCTGACCATGCTTCGAAGGGGAAATTGAATATACTTATTCTAATAGTTATGGAATTTTTTTGTGTTTAAAATCACATTTTCCAAGGAAAGTGTAAAGAAGTCGTAAAACTTTTTTCCCTTTCTCAGAGATACATGTTTGAACATTATTACATCTGGCCAATGGTGAGACAATTCTTTTCCTTGTTGAGCCTTTGTGATTCCCTCCCTTTGATGTTACCCTCTGGATTTGAATGGAGTTCAGATAATGGGCCACACGTGTTAACGGCCCTCTGAAGAAAGAATTGCTAAAACACCCAGATTTGAATATTTTCCTATTCAGGAGGGTCTGCTAAGATGGTAGATGATTAGCAAATATTTCCACGGTGACCACTAGAAAAATTTCTGAAGAATTATTGGATAATCGGTATCTCCAGCGCATCAAGGCGAAAACGAGAGGCGGAGTTTGACCATGGTTAAAATGGAAGGTTTTGAAAGGAAGAGACAATGACGACGAGAGGAGAAGAGCTGGACAGTTGAAGGTATACCACGTGATCTCGAGTTTTTGATTAAAGATCTACCAGTTATATCCATAGATCCCTCGGGCTACTACGGCAGTAGCCAGATACGCTAACAGCCTGTTATTTTTTTTGTATTAGTCGTGGAACTGTTAATCTAGATGTAAATATTTCCCAGCATATTAACCTATATGAAGACGAGTTTTTTTATTGTACATAAGCTGTAAATAAAACATTTGTGTTTAAAAGCTACCCATTTTTTTGATCGACCAGGATCAAGTCATTACAAAAGGCCTCTATGTGGAAAAAATTATAATGCGAAACCTTATATAAATACAAAACTTGACCCAAATCATCAGAGCCATTTTCGAGATGTAAGAAAGAAAGAAATTTACATAAAACAAGAAATGCTCTTTTAAAGATATAAAACATAACAATAATTAAATCGGATGATAAAATAATATACCATTGAAGTTTTAGAATAAATAAAAAGCTTTTATTGATTAATTAATGAAAATTAATTTTTTGCAATTTTTTTAGTAGAGCTTATGATTAATTCAGTTTTACTACTGAATTCAGTTTCACTATTAATCATAAAATATTTCACTAGCTAAATTCTAAAAAAAGTATTGCATCAGAATGCAAAGAAAAAGTCTAACCTTTCGATGAAAAGCTATGATTCTTCATTGCGAAAAAACATTTGTTGTAAGGCTTTTAATCATTCACAATGTAACTTTCGTTGAAAATTCCTTTGCGGAACTGATGGGTTTGTACTTATGGGATAAAAGTCTGCTGTGTCTTTTAAATTACCTTAATACACATAAAAAAACCAGAAAAAATGGGCGAAAGAGAAAGTCTGGAAAACTAGAAGCTTGTAGAAAGTATTTTTATCGAAGCGGATAACAATTTCCGCCGAGTTGTTAATGTCAACTCAATAAAATTTACAACTTAATACTGTCTAACATTTCTGTTTGGAAATTCGCTATAGTTTCTCAGTATGTAGAAAAAATGTTTGAATTCTTTTTTTTTTTGCCTTATTTCTACAGGGAATAAGAATTTCAGGTATGTATTTTTGATATTTATTTTCTTTTCTTACAATGTTTGGATGGAATAAATAAAATGTGTTCATTTTAGCATAAAATATTGTTGAAATATTTGTAACCAGGGATATTTATTAGTTTTATTGCTAGAAAAATTAAAAAAATCCTATTATCGCTTCATATTTTTTGTGAAGAAGAATTATGGCAAAATGTTATAAAACCGTTCCTAAAAAAGGGGAAAAAGATATTTTATACTATCAGAATAGAAATGAATTTAATGCGTCACTTTTAAAAAACAATTTGAAATAATTTAAATAGAAAAACTCTTTTAAACACATTTTTGTTATTGTAATAATTAGAAAATACATTTTTAAAACTACCTTTTTCTTTTTCTACTACCTTAGTCTTCCCATCACCCATTTTTGAAGCTCACTGGTTAGAAATCAAAATTAAGTTTATTTGATTATACAGTCATAAATTATTGTATGATCAAACGAAATGTGCCACTATAAGGAATTTCAGTAAATATTATATAAAAAATTTAAAAACATTTGTAATATACAATATTATATATTTAATAATATAAACATTTTTAATTAAATTGAAGTTTTTAATTAAATGGTTACTAAAATTGTACTTGCGATTTGTAAAAGATTTTTCTTAATATTTTCATGAATTATATTTGCTTCCAATTATTTACTTTAGAATATAAACTATAATTGTAATCAATTAAGAACGAAAATTATTTTTAATTAAATTTTGTAATCTTTATTTCTTTATAAAATGTATTGCCGTAGTTTAACATCCAGAAAATTTCAAAATTTAAAATATTGTTACCTTTTTAGCGTAGCGGGTTCGGATTGAATGGACTTTACTTGAGGACAGCACAAACAAATTTATTTACAGCTATTTACAGGATGGCTTGATATAGTAAAAATTTCAGATAAATACAATTCAGCAGTCAACAGTCACTAACAGCGTAAATACAAGCCTTACGCACAATAAAAACAAACTGCAAAACAGATACGTAAAGCACAGCAAACAGTAAATCACAGCTAGCTCAGTTATACAAAACAGTATAACAGTATTACGTTAACAGCAAACGCAAACACAGCTCACTAATAACAAGCAAGAAAAGTAATCAGTTCGCTCAACGAGTCGCTACTCCTTCGAGAGGAGCTACTCAAACTGCGGCAACCCGTCCGTTATACGCCCAGAAACACGCGTAGCTTCGGAAAACACCGAGAGCGATAAAGCGGCTACCAGAATATTCCTTTCACCAAACGAACCCGGCCAGTGCCAAGCTCTTCGTCAATCGTCGCCAATCTTTTTCTCCTTCCGCCCACTTTCGCGGCGTCCGCCCGTTTACAACAATATTATTTCTTTAAATAGATCAGGATCAGATTTTTTACTTCCTCGTTTAAAAAGTAAATAAAGAGAAATTCTTGTATTCGTCAAAACATTTGAACCCGAGATTTTTACGAACCTGCATCCATCAGACTTCTTTGAATCTGAATAATATGTGTGGCAAAATTTTTATTAGTCAGAAAAACTGTGAGTAAGAAAACTAAATCAAAATGTATTGGCTTTAGATTGAATTTTGAAGTATTATTTCCAATTT
The DNA here is from genome assembly GCA_026289955.1 of Argiope argentata. Lineage (NCBI taxonomy): Eukaryota > Metazoa > Arthropoda > Arachnida > Araneae > Araneidae > Argiope > Argiope argentata. The sequence goes on along the minus strand of JAOUZG010036900.1, from coordinate 336,705 downwards.
ACAAAATATTTAAAGATTTCCATCAAATTTCGAAAGACATCCATTCCGAGGAAATCTGTCTATCCGGGTGTTCGAATATGTATTAACTAAAAAAAACGTAAAACGAAGACTGCTTGATGTTCAAAATTTGATTCATAGATTTAGTATATAAATATTGGATATATTCAGCGTTACAGCTTTGAACTAAATTTTCATAGAAATATACACATTCGTGTATATTTGATTGCATGATATTGGTGTATTAACCACAGCACAGCAATTTATAGAAAAAAAAGTTAAGGACCCATGAAACACAGATCGTTAATTGATTGTTTCATAACCGTTTTCTCCAAACATTGCGATTAATAACATATTTTTTTCGTTTGGTTTTATTAACAAGCTGTTTTAAAGTGACAATAAGGTTATTTTAGGACGAAGCTCTAAATATTTTACAGCGGTCAGTTGACGACGAAGATATCCGATTTGGAAACATCTTTTTTTCTCCAAATTCCTACACTGAACCGTAAAGGCTCTTGCTGTTTCTTATGGCACTTGCCATGTAAAAGTTCGATGAGGTAGTCAGCGATTTAAGCCTAATCAGCATCCTTTGTTTTGTAGTAGCTGCAACTGGGGTCAAGAGTCTGTCGTCTGGGCCAAAAGTACGACTTAGCAACTCATTCATCAAGTTCGCTTGGACAGCCTCTTTTTACAAAGGGGCGAATTCATACATCTTACAGATAGAACACAGAAGACTAACCATGTCTGAGCCGTGACTCGAACCCGAGACCCCCAGATCACGGGGAAGACATGTTACCCCTATGACTGGATCCGGGGCATTTGTGGTGTTGGAAACATAACTTGAATCTGCATGTAGGGTAATTCAAAACTTAAAATTTTTATTAAATGGATCCTTACTACGTTCTACATACAAACATACCGAAAAAATAGAGTAGAATGTGGGAGATGGAAAGGGAATGATGCAAAAAGTTTATGCAAAAGCTCATTCGCTTGCACAGACTCTTTTTGCAGAGGAACACATTCATACACCGTACAGATAGACATATAGAACAACCCTGCCCGAACCAGGATTCGACCTTAGAGGCCCCAAATCACGGGGAAGAACTGCTATTTTTATGCTAGGACGCCGGCAGTATGAAGGTATTTTACTCGACAGGATTTTGCGTTCACCAAGCCCTCTTACATGACGATTCTTTGCGAGGGTCGGGTAACGAACCGGAAACCCTGTGGTTTCGAAGCCTAGATCGTTCTACCAGGCCACCATGACGTCATAAAATGCCAGATCATAAATTAAGAAGCCCAAGAGAGAGTTTTTTGGATCACTACTTCTGGTTTCATATCAAACCTTCTTTGAGTGTAAGGAGAAATATTATTTTTACCCATTATACAATGTTTCAATAGGGGAGTGTAACATTAATTTTTTCATTACAGAATAAAACATATGAAATTCGTACAATTAAAATGTTTCCAATTTCTTTGATTTTCTTTACCATTTCCTCGAGCGTTTCTAAAATTTTTTTATTTGTATACGAGCAGAAATAAACATTTTACTCTTAAAAAAGTGTTATTTGTTATATTTATTTATTCTATAAATGCATTATAGGGGACAATAATCCTTTGAGCTTATGGAAAATACATTTTAAAATGCATTTCCTAATTTGAAACTATATATTTGCCGGCTTTCTGACACAAAGGTATCGCGCCTTCCTCGTGTTCTGTGAGTCCCGGTTCGGGCATGGTCGTTCATCTGTGTCCTATCTGTGAGTTCTATGTGTGAATGTGCCCCCCTGTAAAAAAGGGGCTGTGCCAGAGTTTGGGTGTGTGTTTCATCTTCATGTGAGCTAGAAGTTAGACTTCTGTCCTCGAGTAAGCAGGGGTCCATACCCTCAGAAACTAATGCACCCTTCTTTCCGTGGTAAAAATCAGACACGACATCATCAAACAATATACTTAAAAATTAGATAAGACTATTTCAAATGGAATTGAATAATATTGATATATATCACTATATTTATTGGCAATATTGTTATAAATTTTCTGCAAATCAGATGTAAATATTGTAAATGTTTGTAAATAGTTTAATTCTATAAAATTAATTGTAATGGAATCGAGCATCAGCATGAAAAAACTGTTCTAAGGGGATTTACAACAGACGATCGCCATATTTGACAAATTTGGCAATGTAGTTGTGTTGGCGACGTAATGAGGTCACTAACGGCTTTTCTTACAGGCTAAAATGTGCTAATAAATAAAGGTTTGTTTTTAAAGAATAGTAGAGAAATTTCTAGACTTACCTGGAGTGAACTTGCTGTTTCAAGGTTTGCTCCGACCACTTCAGTGGGACGCTATTTAAGACACGTCTTAAAGGCGGGGAATTAGTTGAGTTCGGGCAATGATCGACGTGGTTTACTTAGAGTAAAAGAGCGTCTCTTCTTTCGCTGCCGGACTATCTATGACATCGCTGTTATTTGAAATTAGAGTTTTAAGTAGAGATAATTCGTGGGGGAAATGGTAGCTTGTGTAACATATGTTTAATACACGATTTTATAGACAATACAGTTTGCATCTTCTTATCTCTCTTCTGTGAGAATTATTATATTCATAACATTATTAAGTGCAGAAAGGAAGATATAATTTAATATAAATTCAGAAGTTCTTTTAAGACAACTATTGTAACATTAAATTAATATTGATTATAACATTAAATTAATATCGCCATATATCCCATAGCAAAAAAAAAACGTAATAGTTTAAATGGAAGAAAAGCCATCCATTTCATCGTTAAGACATTATTATAAATAGTTTTAATGGAGTGTTTAATTTTTAGAACTTAATGGATTGTTTAATTTTTAGAAAATAATAAGAGTAAAATGTTTTTAATCAAAATGGTATAAAACAGTTAATAACATATTGTAATGCAATCGTATTGAAATCTTTTTTTTAAAGATTCTTTAAAAAGTAATGCAAGCATTGGATGAAAAAAAAATGATTGTTCTGAAATGTCTCCAAAGTCTTTAAACTGTTGTTTGAGCTATAAATGTTGTTTACAGCTAACTGAAAGCGAAACGTGTTAAAGAAATACGAGATTTTTATGAAGACTTATACTTTGGAAGACTTTTTTACTGTCGCTTTATAACAGAAAAGAAATTGGGCATTTATTTTCTATTTCCCCTAGAGATTGTTGCTTTAACATTCTGGAAAAAAGATCTTTGATCCGAATTATTTTTTAAATGTCTTTTCTTTTTATTTACATTGAAATTTTTTAAATGGGATGCTGTAATTGAAAAAAAATGTGTTTTTATAATATCAGAACATGATTTTGTTTTGAGGATGAGGATCTTGACGTCAACAAAAATCCATAGGTGAAAAAAAAATTATTATCTGCACGAGCATCTCAAAATATTAGCCTTTAATAATGTGATGTCATCCGATTTACCAAAGCTCTGATTAAAAAAATAATTTAATGACTAACACAAATAAAACCTAGAAAAATATAATTTTGAGCACGTAATTATATGAAATGAAATAAGTAGAATATGTGATATTTTTTTAAATAATAAATGCGAGACAAAGTGTTTTGATCGTTTGCATGATTACTAAAGTGACTCATTCAATGAAGCAATTAAAATGAATAAAAATATAATTTAACTTGATCGAGCACGTGGTGCTTGGCCGTTCAAGAAATGATGCTCTGACATGATACATTGAAATATGCACAGCAGATTTTATTTTAATATTTGCTATTATTATTTTGTTTTGCTTTTCCTCTTTGCCAATCTTGTATTAACTAATATTAATTATTTTTCTTTTCCTAACTTGGTATTATATTTCAATCTCAGTTTTGTAAGATGCCTTTTTTGCTTAATTTTATTTTATTAAATTTTCTTTATTTAAACTGAAAATATATTTTCACATTTTTTGTTCTGACAACTATTGCAGTTAAGTTTATTATTCAAAATGAAGATTTATTTGTCAATCTTATATTCAGCTAGTGTAATTTTTTGTTTCTCTCAAGATAAATATTTCAATTTTAGAATTTGCATTATGCTTATTTTGCATAATTGTAATTTATTTAAGCAAAATATACATTACTTACATTAATTTTAAGTGTTTTCTTCTAACAACAAATGAAAATAAACAAACATATTTCTTTTATTTTAATGTTTATCTTTATAATAGCAAGAGAAATGATAACATAATTAAATTTTAATTATTATTTTATATTAAAATTTTCTAACCTTTAAATAATTTTTTTAAATGAAGCTTTGAAATATGAATACATTACTTTTTTACAGTTATGAATTCGCTTTCAAGTCTGAAAGATCCAATTTACCTCACCGTGATAATTATGTTTTAGCATTTATTCTCGTTTAGATTTTTAAATAAAAACTATATTTTCAAAGAATACACATTTTTATTCAATAATATATAATTAATTACAAAAAAAGCAGCTATAATGTTACATGCTTTCAAAAATATTTTCTTACTATACCTATTAATCTAACAGAGAGGAATTAAGTAAAGCGGATATAATGTTACATGCTTTGTAAAATTTTTCTTACCAGATCTATAAATTTCCAAAATAGGGAATAAATAAAGTAAATATAATGTTACATGCTTTAAATTTTTTTCCCTAGAATTATGAATCTCACATTGAGAGAATAAATAAGATAGTTAGATTGTACATTTTTAAAACTAAGTTTACAAATCTTTTAGAAAAGGGGTAAAGTGGTATAGTGAATTGGATTTTAATACCCGGATAAAATAAAGCAAGCTAAATAAGTCTATTCTCCGTCTCTTGCACGATGATGTCGATATAATTTTGGGAACTAAATAATAATGTATTAGATGAGTTGACTTGGCAAGATAATCTTTTAATTGATGACAGTATTCTTGTTATAATTTATGGTTGTCCAATTATTTTACTTACAGAAATACTATAATACCAAATTACAGAAATACTATAAATCAATGATAAAAATAATCGTTGGAATACTGCTCTTTTCAGGTCAAATCATTTGATCGCTAGCTCCCTATTTATTACATATATAATTTGAAGAGTTGAAAAGTAAAACTACAACTTTTTTTAAAGCTCGGTTAAATTTCCAATTAACTAAAACTTAAGCAACATTTTATCATTTTAATTTTCAGCCAGATAGCGGCAGCTAGATTTTTATATTTTCAGTTATCATACTTAATTACAATCCCGCAAAATTTTATAATGTAAAAACCAATGTTGGGTTCAAGTGAAACATTAAGATATTCAGTACTGCAAAGCTTAAAATGCAGTTTTCAATTCAGGATCAAAATATATATGCATTTAGTTTCTTGTTTGAAAGCTTTCTGGCACAGAGGAATCGCGTATTCCTCGTGCTCTGGGAGTCCCGGTTCGGGCATGGTTGTTCTTCTATGTGCTATCTGTGAGATGTGTGACTTTGCCCCCTTGTAAAAAGGGGGTGTGCACATGACTGTGTTGAGCGTGTCGCTAATTCGTTCTCTTGGCCCTAGTTGACACTACTTCATAAACAAGAGACTCTCCTTTCGGCTTAAATCTGCGCAACGGTAACGCGTCTGACTCCAAATAAGAAGGTTGCGTCCGGGTCATAGCTCTGCAGCCTGCTAAAGTCTTTTCAAATCTGGCCTTTTGGCACAAAGTTAGCATAATTAAGATATTTAACAGTACTGTCATGCTTAAAATGCTATTTTCAACCCGGAAGCAAAATATACATGCATGTAATTTCTAGTTTGAAAGCTTTCTGGCCCAAATGCAGCTCGTCTTCCTTGTGTTCTGGGAGTCCCGAGTTCGGGCATGGTTGTTCTTATGTTTGCTATTTGTGAGATGTGTGACTGTGTTGAGCATGTAGCTAACTCGTACTCTTGGCCCTAGTTGGAGCTGCTTCAAAAACGAGAGACAGTCCTTTAGGCTAAATCTGCTGCTGTATCAGCAAGAGGGCTTATCCATAGGCAAGTGCCATTAGTAACAACAATTAGTTTGAAAATTTATTTAGACGCATTGAAATGGATTATTTTGGTGATAACATTTTCTAGTATTTCTCAAATATACTGAGATACTATAAATCAATATTTTTTTGTAATTAAAAGAAATTTTTGAGTGCGGTCTTGTGTAGGCTAAATCATTTGATATATAACTCCTAACCTATCACATAAATAATTAGAAAAAATTGAACTTACGATTTTTTAAAAGTTTGGTTAAAATTTCAATTAACTAAAAAATAATCAACATTTCATCGTTTTTTTCCTAAAATTCCTAAAAATATTTTAGTAAGGTGTAATAAATTATAATTTCTTAAAAATTCTTTAAAGTTATTAATTATTTCTCAGTAAACTTTCTTTTATTTTTAATTAACTTTAAAGACTATTTATGCCTATTTGGGCACAATGTATTTATTTTAAAAATTAAAAAAAAAGATTAGAGTTCCACGAACATTTAAGCTTGGATATAAAAAATCTAACTATTATTGACATAACTTAAATCCTCTTGAAAGTAAAGCTTTAGCTGCAATTGATGAATCAGGGAGTTTTTAATGAATAATCCACTGAGATGCTGTATGATTTATATAAAAAAAGTCTGTATTATGATTCTATTTTTCTAAAAAGATGAAATAATTTTATTCAAATTAAATGATTCTATTCCTTTCTAAGCTGAAGTATAATAAAATATTTTCAGTTTAAAAGCAAATGAGAAGTAGCAAATTCAGTTTAAAAGCAAATATACTTTAAAATATCAATTGAGTTATGTTTTAAAAACCATATGTTATATGTTTAGAATTTTTCAATGCTTATTTTAAATTACTTTATAATTAAATTGGCTCATTTTTGATATCATATAGTAAAATATTTATCATTATTTTAATGTTTGTTATGAATTTTTAATATGGCTTTCTTATACAGCAAATACTAGAGTAAAGAAAAGCATTTTATAGGTAGCATAAATGGACTTGGATTGCATGCTGAAAGGAAAACTACCTCGCTACACCCTGTCAGGATATGTAAAAACTCAAAATAGGTTTCGCAATAATCCTAAAATTCTGTAGCTGAATTGAACTCAATCGAGTTCTTAAACGAAGTTTTTATCTTCAAAATTCCCATCTTTATTCTGAGCACTTTTATCTATTATTGTTTCTCACTACTGATTTGTTGTCTATGTGTCGTTATTTATCGAATGTTATTATTTGTGATCTATGTACTGTGTTTTCATATAGAAAAATTTATCGTTAACCTTTACTTGTTTTACCTTCTGAGGATACATTTCAACAGTAAAATCATTGAACAAATTTGCCGTAACGATGTTAAATTTATACTGATTTTTGTATAAACTTGTATTCCTTGTTTTGGACATTTTCTATGAGAAATAAATTTGATATTAAGTATAACATATATGAATATGGTATTTGATAAATACCATATGCATATATGTTACAGTATTTGATTAACAACATAAGCAATGTGTATATAGTATTGGATTAATATCATATATGCATATAGTATTTAATTAATTTCAAATAACATATATGCATATGGTATTTGATTAATACTATAAATAGCATTTGATAAACAGCATAAGAAATATGTAAATAGTATATGATTATTTCATATATGCATATACTATTTGATTAATTTCAAACATACATGCATATGGTATTTGATTATAACTATATGTAGTATTTGATTAACAGTATAAACAATGTGTATATAATAATTGATTAATTTCAAAAATAATGTGCATATGGTATCTGATTAATAATATAAGAACATCACTTATTACTTTGTAATAGTGCTGTTAACAAATATCTCTAAACATCTATATTTCATAATATATCATGCAATTCATTTTGTATTACGCCCCATACCACTCTGCAAACACTAAATGAAAAAAAAAATCAATAAATACATATTGGTGTTTTATAATTCAGAAATCTTAATAGAAATGCCTAGACAAGTATATGGATTTGCCTTTATGAAAAATGGAAATGTGAATCATTTTAAAGACAATGAACTTTCATTTGTAATTACAAATCAAATATGATAAAATAAAACATTTCATCGGAGAATCCTTCTTTTTCCATACCTGATTCTTTAATTTGAAACTGTTTTTATTCTTGAAACACAGCATATAAAATAGTTTTTATTGGAGAAGAATTACTCAAGGCATATACTGACTCACTTTGTTTTTATTATTATTTTTCTCTTTTTCCCGTTAAAAATGTATCGCGTTGGAGAAAACTATTTACATATCTTTTTAATGTTCTCCTTTATATTATCTGACTTTCTTCTTTTTACCCCAACTAATTTCTTCTTTTCAGGCAAATTATGTTCGGAAATAGCAGCTTGTTTGGTTGCAAAAATTTTCTATTAGAATTCTTAATCATTTCTTTTATTTTGAAGCTTGTATAAAGAAAAATAAAATATCTTAAATTTGAAGTCCGTACGAAAATAAATAAGGAAACACAATTAATTTTCTAGACTCAGTAAATTATGAATATTTGATTTCTACTGTGGCATTATTTCGAGAAGAATAAGTTATTGGAAATAGTAGGAATGTATTTTTTTTAAAGAATGCAGGGGCATGAATTTTAAGTTAATATTCAAATGTTTAAAACTGCTTTTCTTTACGAAATATTTCAATTGAAGTCTTCAATTTTTCCTTTTATTATCGTTTCCAACTTAAAAAATTGAATTATATGCTTAAAGCAAACATATTTTTTCTTATGTTCAAAATTTTTTTAAATCTAAGAAATTGAAATTCCTAAAAGTATAAAAAAAACAATTGATATTCCTAAAAGTATCATAAAAGAGAAATTGATATTCCTAAAAGTATCATAAAAAGAATGGAAAGGAATTGTCTTGAACAGCCTCATGAGACTAAGCAACTTTAATTAAAAAGGAGCAATCCTGTAATAAATTGCTTTGCTGTAATTTTTTAAAGCCGTTTTCTTCTGTGAATTGGCCACTGTACGTATACTATGCTTGTATTTCCTTTTACTGACATTAAAATTTGTTACAAGTAAACATTGTTATGCACCCCTTAGATTTTAATTGATGACTATAAATGGCTTTAAAGTTAATATTTTTATTAATAAAAATTTAGTAGAAGACAAAATTAGACATATTATTATTTTTTAAGTTTATTGTTGTATCTTAATCAAGTAAATCTCCTGGTAAGGAAGATAATTTTACAGATATTTTTGATGGACTCTAAATGGATTCCGAATCTAGAGTTTTTCTTTGGCCCAGGGAACAATCATGGTGACAATTTGCTCAGAAATTCTGAAATCAGAATTTTGGAGTCGCTCTATTAGGATGCTAATTATAAAAGGTATTCTGTAATTTCTTTGCAATACCCAGAAAACTAAAAAAGTCGTTCTAGAGCAAAAGTTCTGGAATCCAATTCAGAAGAGTAGCCAGTTAAGAATAGCAGAAAATTCTAGAAACGAGACTAGTCATGAGAGGCCACTTTTCTTCAAGTACTTCCTGAGCAATACGGTTACGATTATTTATTAACAGTTTGTTGCTTATATGCTATTACTATCTATACTACTGTAATCTACAATACTATATACATTACAACAACTATTTTTTATGTTTCCGCTGTACTTTGTTGTCAGTGTGTTTATATAGAAGAAAGCATATTTACACGTTGTAGAACTTGCTAGACTCTATTCACTGTAGACTCAATGCATCGAACCGGATCTTTGATAAAATTTACTAAAACAATTCAACAATTCATTTATTCAACTTTCAGTATTTTTGAATTTGTAAGTTCTTTTTCAGAGTCATTAAGAAATTTATGAATTGATTTTGCCATTGCTTCTTTTAAAAAAACATAGCTCTGATGAAATTTTTCTTCATTTGCTCTTCATCAGAATTGGTTTCCACATAAGAATTCAGAAATATTTTAGACAATATCTTTCCAGATGACTCAATACTTTCCGTTTTTAAAGCTAAAGAAAGTACACTATATTTCTTCGATAAAATATAAAAATTTTGAGGCTTTTGCAAATAAAACAAAAGAGTTGCTAATTTTAGTTTTTACATGAATTCGTTTTTATAAAGCATATAATAATTTCAAATATATCTTAGTATTTAAATGTTTTAGTTCAATTAACAGAAATTCAGATCTATCTTTTCTTGCAAATCACTTGGTAACTTGTCACCCTAAGCTTTCAGCTGTAGGCGAATCGGTTTCAACGAATAAAATTAAATGTATATATTTTTATGGAAGAAGAATATTTAGCCGTTTAAGAATAAAAGTTTTCTTAAATTAAAATCTGCTTTTTTAATTTAAAAACCGGTTTTCAAATAAGACAAATTTACTTTAATAACCGGGTTTAAAAAAACCTTTAAACTCCTACACGATAAAATTTTGTTGTTTGAAAAAAATCTGAGTAAAGAAAAATATCAAAATTCTTACTAAAGAAAAATTGCCCAAAATTTTGGATGGTGTTCAAGAATAAAATATAATATCGTCTCATCTTAAAAAAATAAAAGAATATTTATTCGAAGATTGATGTTATTTTCTGTGCGAAAACTAGGAAAGAGACTAAATGTAATATATATCTATTGTATTTCAAATGGTATAAAAGAAAATAACTTCTGCATTTATACAGTGAAAACTATTTTAAAAAATATATAATAAAACTGAAAGCGTTAAATTTTTGTTTCTCTAGATATAATTTACTAGTCCGGCAGACATGTAAATTGCATTTTATTGGAAAGTGTGAAAAAGGATAACGCAAAAACAAGCACTAAAGTTTTGGGATGTCAATATATCAATGCCGATCGAGGTCGCACCGAATTAAATTCGTTGGTGAAAGCATTCCATTGTTTTCTCACCGTTAGACAGAATGAAATTGAATATCGAACTTTCTATACAAAGTTTCAATATAGTTAGATTAAATTTAGTTTTGTTTCTGAGGAAAGGCGGAAGTTAAAAGTTACGATCAGCTAAAAATAGAAATTAATTTCTTAAAACCATTTAAAACTTGCGAATGTCAAAACTGTGGATTTTATTTTTTCTCATTTCTTTAAAAACTAAAATGCTTGGTTATACCATTTTTTAAAATTAATTTTTTTGTAAGAAAGTGTGAAGTATAGATGCAACAAAGAATAGGAATAAAATATGAATATGAAAAAATTTTGAAAAAAAAAAGCTTTAACAAAATGAATCTATAAGTTAAAAAAATTAACTTATTTATTAATTAAATACAATAAATATTTTAGCTACTACTGCATTATCTCAATTAAATAAGGCAGAGGAATGATCTCTTTTAAAATTTTAAAATATTGTAGTTTTTCAGATTGATAATGCAAAATGTTATAAATAATTTGGAAATTTATGTTTTTGCATAAAAAAATCTGTCTTTAGAGGTTATTCAATTCTCAGTGACATTTTGATTTTAAAATAGAAATAAAAATAAATAGAGCAATGCCGGTAAAAACAGATCAACCTTTTAAAAACATATCTGCTGTAAAAGATGCATACATAATAATAATAATACTGATAAAAGCGAGTAAAAATATTTTTTGCCCAAAAATTTTGGAGACATCAAAACCTTCTAACGAAAACAACATCATATTAGCGTATGATATAATAATTAATTAAATAAAAATATAAGATAAAATCTACGACTGCGCATTTCAAGTCATCATTTGAGAACATTATTTGTTAGGTCATTATTTGACTTAATTAATTTAAGCCAGTTTGAAAAAGCAATACTGGTAAAAGCTGGTTAACATTTTTAAAGCGCTTCTATTTTTAACAGAACAAACATAATAATAATTTTAATACTGTTAAAATAAAGTGAAACAAATTTTAAAGAAAAAGGAAAGAAAGTAAAAGAAGAAACAAAATATTTATTTTTTCCAGTATTTTTCAGAGACACCAAAAACTCCTAACAAAAACAACATTATGTTCTCATTCGATAACAAAGTTAAGTAACCTACTTAAAAGTTTTCTGTCTACGATTATTGCTAAGAATAAAAAGGAATGGCAATAATAGTTCCTAGGAATAGCGACGTATGTATGTTGTGTTGTGTTGAGACTAATAGCACTTGCGGAGGACAAGCTTCCACTGATATGATCAGCAGATTTTAAGCCTACGAAATGCGTCTCTTTGTTTTACAAGTAGCACCATCTAGGGCCAAGAGTACGACTTAGCTACACACATGTCACAAATCTTTTTAGGCGGCGGACTACCATTCATGCAAATTCATTCATTCACCTCAGATCGTAATTTAGACCTGGAACGGAGAACGATCACCTCTGACCCAGTATCCTCAATGATATTACTCTCGACATGGAGGACTTTGCGACCACGAACAGATTTAACGAGCGCCAGCCGCCACACACTCGGGTTTTTTTTTTTTGGCCGGTGAGTTTCGGACTCGTAACTGAAGGAGTACGAGTCCAACGCTCTACCAACCAGGCCTTTCGAGCGCTTTGACGCATGTATTGTCTTTTTAAGAGAACTTATGTTAGTTAAATATTTTTATTTTTAAATATCATTCACAAATAATGTGAAATTCTGAATTGTAATAAATACGTTTTAATAGTTTGGAGTAAAAATAAAACATGATAAATTGCATACATCTTTGTGTTCAAAAGCTTCGAGATTCATATAAAAGATTTCCAAACCTATGAATAAATTAGCCAAACTTCTTTAATTCCAGCATTTCGTTAAGAATCTATAAATATTAATGGATTAGAATACAAATATTTTATGTTTTCATGTAATCGATTCAGATTTGGGTTTAATCATGTAATTACCTTCTGTGTATGATTCACAGAAATAACGGCGAAATGTCTAAATAGGACAGTTAAATATAATATAAGTAAATTCTGAAATTTGCTCCAAAAATACAACTTTAATTGCAATTTTATAAAAATTTAAATAATTAATACCTTATATTAAATCCATGTTAGAAATGATAAGATTTGGAGATGCTAAATTTAGAAACGTTTAATAATTACTAAATTTAAACCCAAATTAGCGACTTTTCTACTCTTGTCTTACATTCAGCATAACATATTTTCTTTTAAAAGAATTTGAATAGTCTAAGTGAATTTGCTTTGAACTTTTTAGCTGCACTCCCTTGACACCTTTACCACATTAGAAATCGCTACTGCTTAAAAGTTTTAGCATAATAAACCCTGTTTTCAAATCTCATTCAAAAAACGAATAGAAGCGGTTTTAATTTATCCTTATTTTTTACTTGTTTAATATTGTAGTGCTAATGAAAATAGTTAAGACATACATATTTATCTGTGATGAGATTAAATATTCCACACATTTGATGAAGATGTATAAAATTCTATATTATTCATATGTTTTCAGCATTTATTCTTTTGCTTATCACATAGTTAATGGTATGAGGCTGATCTTATGATATTCTAAAAATTCGTTATCCGGTATTATTTAGTTATACTTTTATATATTATGTTAAAAAGGATAATAGATTTTGCTTGCTGTATACCTTATACATCTAAGAAGTTAAGAACAGAAGTTAAGAAGAACATTACCGAAGTTAATTTCTAAAATAAGAAAAAACGTTAAAATTTATCCTAGAAGATATTTTACATATTTGTTTGAGTTACATTAGGTTTCTGTTGCAAAAATAAATTTTTCTTATACGAGTAATAGAATTTTCTTTCATTTATTTTATTGTTATAGGAAAATATATTTTGATATTCACTCAAAGAATTGTGGGTGAAACTGGATAAAAATATGAAATGTGAAAACAGACATGAATTAATACAATAAAATGATAATAATAAATACAACACAAATACAAAATACAATAAATACAATAAAAAACAAAATACAATAAATAAAATAAAAATAATACAACAAATACAATAAAAAAACAAAATACAATAAATACAATAAAAATACAAAATACAATAAGAATACAAAATGAAATTTTTCTAATCAACATTGTTTATTATGAAATTCATATCTTTTAGAAATATGTTTAATAAATTAAATGAAACACTATTTATGATGCTATTAATTTCGAATGTACTAATTTCATTTAAAAAACAACGAAATATTTGTTTGTCTATTTTGATTGTCTATTTTGTCTATTTTCATTATAACCCCCCCCCCCCCAGAAAATAGGCTTTTATTGTTACATATCACATTGTAGACTAGCCGTCTGACAAATGGTTAATTAATTTTTTTATTAATACCAATGAGAAAATAATGTCTTTTGCTATAATTTTCAATATAATCTCAAGAGTATCTGTAATATTATCCAATTAGCTTAATAAATAATTAACGAATTACATTATTACATTTAATGAAGTTACCAAGTATTGTGCTCAATATGCGCTGGTTATGTTGCCAAACCTCAATATTTTTATCTTCTTTAATAATATTCAAAAAATTTTTTAATTAGTTGAACTGCTAGACTAATGGATTAATCTTCTAAAGAGAATTTCATTTGAAAAATTTATGACTTTTCTTTGCGATTATTTTCCTTCTTGGATGCCACCTCAAAGTAATCCTATCGAAAATTTAAGATAAATTTTTGATGTGTTCAGAATTTTCATCTTTCTTTTTTTTTAAATATGCAATATGAAAAAGACTATGGCAGCAGAACAATAGATCTTTATAGAATTAAAAATAATAGCTCTAATGAAATATTAATTTATGATTGCTTCCATTCGATGCAATCAAATTTATATTTTGAAAAAATATCCAAATTTATGAATGGATATAATGAATTTATATAATTTATGAATTTATTAAGAGCTTCTAAAATGGATTATTTTTTTAAATAAATCTTTGTTCTTTTTTTCATTAATTTTTGCAAAACTCTTTTAGATATAAAAGATTAAAAATTAAAAACTATTATCTGCCCACAGATTTTGCTGCAATTCTTTCTATAACAAAATACTATCATTTAAGAAAAATAAATCTTATATTCTGTCTATTTTAAATATCATTTTCCTTTCAAAAGTAGAACAAAGATGTGAAGTAATAAATCATTTTTTAAGAACATACGAAGCATGAAGAAATTTCTGTCCTACATATAGTTATATCTATTCACAAAAGCAATATAATAAATCAAATATTTTTGATTTATTTTCACAAATATCTGGTTGCTGTGTCTTATATATGTAAATTGCTTTTTATTGGAAAAGACAAAGAAATGATAATGGGAAAATATTCTAAAGATATTTGGTATTTGAAAACTCCAATCTATCAAAATAGATGCACTTTGGCTTCCAGAAACTAGTTGGTACTTGTAATCCCTTTCTTTTTTCAAGGCTAAGTCAAAATGGAATTGAATATTCACTGCATATAGCACAATTTTAAAATGGTTGAATCATATTCTATAAGATATATGAAAAGAGTCTGGTTTATTATGCTACGAATTGCTTTATGTAGTTTATTACAGAAATATTCTTTTTATAAGAAAAAGGAGTACCAGCTTAGAGTGTTGTTGTAATAATAAGGCCATGAAAACGAATGCAGAAACATGTCATTTCTGTATTGAAAAAAAATGTATACTATTTCAGATTTAATTGAATTGCTTCCGAATTTCTTTTAAAAGTGAGTCTTAAAAAAGTGAGTATTATAAATATTTGTAAATAGTTAAATTGTATAAAATTAATTGTAATGGAATTGTGCGTTAGCTAGAAAAGATCGTTCTAAGGGAATTTACAATAGAAGATAGCCATATTTGATCAATTTGGCGATATAGGTGCGTTGGTGACATGATGAGGTCGCTAACTGTTTTTACTACACGCTAAAATGTATAGTAGAAGTTAAGAAATAAAGATTTGTTTTTATAGAACAGTTGTATCTAAGTTCAGTAGAACAGTACTTTCCATAACTACCTTTGAGAAACGCATCATTTCTAGATTTGTTCCGCCCACTAAAGTGGGATGCTATTTAAGGCTCACCTTAAAGGCGAACAGTCAGTAGAGTTCAGAGAGAAGCTACGTGATTAGCTGAGGCAGACAGACCGTCTTTTCTCTTGCTGCCGAGCGAATCTATAGCTTCGCTTGCTCTTTGTAATTGTTGGATTAAATAGAGTAAATTCCCTGGAAATTTTGTAGCTTGAGTTGCGAATACTTAATACAAATTTTCATAGAAAATAAAGTCTGCATTTCTTATCGCTTTTGTGTAAGATTTACTATTATTCGTAACAATATTATCCTCTTTCCAAATGAAAAGTACTGAATTAAAAAAATTACAAGCGTCAGTTATGGCGAAAATTTGAAGAATTTCTGTAGAATTCAGAACCTTGACAAAAATGGAGGATCTCATATATTCTAGATCTTGGTTATAGCTCCATTAGGATCTGTGTTCGATCGTTTGTTCTAAAATTTTCAATGCTTACCAACGAGGCTTATAAATGGCGAAAGCGCACAAACGAAACCAAAAAACTGAAGTAAACCCAATCAAATAATTATTTCAAGTTTCCTGAGCAACTTTTCTATAAGGATTAAGTTTTTTTAAAGTTATCTGATAATAGTTTGCTGCCCGTGTGTCGTTTGCTTTTAACAGGGATGTTTTTTACACTCTTCATTTTTGTTTTTGTTACCTGTATTTTATGTTTTTGTATAGACTGAAGTGCCAATATCCTTTTGTGAGTCTGAATTTTTAACTTACAACGTAAGGATTTAGATTTTTTTAAAAATTATCAGCTATGGTAAATAAGATATTTAAGTAAAAAAAATATTTTTTTTGTTAAAAATCAAAACATTTATAAAATTTTTATAACTACTTTTACAGAAGCAAAATTTTACAGATAATAACACATAAAACTTGATATGAAGCGTATAATTTTAAATTATAATATTGTCCTTGAAATTTTGAGATACTTTGACACGTATTACTCATTATAGAATCACAATAGTTTATAGATATACAAAGAACTTTTTTCCTTCTTAAAATTCCGGAAGTATTTTAAAAGCATTCAATCATTTAACTTTCATGAACAAAACTTTTGCCCTCCATATCGTCTGAATAATATTTAGATAAATTCTACAAACTTTTGAGAATCATACATATTTATCAAACCGTGAAAGTTAGATGACTGTTTTGAATGATTATTCTCTGAATGGATTGAGATGATATATGACAAAATACATAAACTATGCGGGTACATGATGCAAATTGTTTTATTGATGCATTTTATGTGTTTGTAAATAAATATGTTAAGGGTTTATTAAACACTTGATATAGAGAACAATTCTAAAGACATGATTCATCAGTTTCTTTATAAGTGCAGTATGGTTTACAGAATGTTGAGGATAATATATTACTGCGCATAAACGATCGAATATAATAAAAAAGGTAACTTATTGAATTTCACTATATTTAACATTAAAAATAATTTGAAAACTTCCTAAAAACCTTGGAAATATAAGAAAAGGGAAAAAATCTATCGTCAAAGAATTTTTTGTTCAAATATAAAATGACAATGAACCCTTATTATGCCAAAAATGTTGCATTTCATTTAAATCTTTAATTATTAAATAACGAAAGTTGAAAAAAATTTTGAAGAGTCAAAAACAAGTAAGTAATATCCGATCCCTCCCTCCCTCCGATGGAACACGGATTTAAATAACTAAGGCTGAATGACCGGACCTCCGAAAGAGAAACAATGGTATGAACTGTGGTTGAGTCCTAATAGCCATCACCGGCCACGATACAACCTTCCCCGCAGGTAGTACGTCACATCATCAATTGGAGGAGCCCACTCCCCACTTATTAGTGTACCCTCAAGGGTAGTGAGATACAAATATCATGCCAGAAGCATCTCATCCTTATTTCAAGGTGTCCCACGGGGGGATGTCAAAAACAAGTGAATAAGATTTATATAATATATTAAAGTGGTAAAGAGAATTTTTTAATCATTTTTTAAAAAATTATTTCTCTTTTTTTATTATAAAAATAACTCAGAAATATGTGCACTAAAACATGCATACAATATACATGTAAAGAATTTGCATTTCTATATCTCATTACAGTCAGTTAAAACATTTTGTTCTTTTAACAATCATGCATGCTCTCATTATAATAACGTAGTTAAAAATGATGTAATGCATAGTACAAAGCTTTTCTCGATTGTGATGGATTTAAATTCAATTTTTAAAGTCATAGGCATTTTTTTTTGTAAAAGATACAATAAATAAATCATTTGTACGGAGGGACACCAGATAACGGAAATATTTTTTTAAATAAGAAACAAGATATAATAACAAACAAAATTTTGTCGACAGATATATTTATATGCATTAAACTAATATCCTCTAATTTATCAAATATTTTCTGTGGTAAAGAAGAATATTTTTTAATGGGATTAAAATATACTCTCACACAAAAACAAACTGCAACACGCATCTATGTCTTAAATCTTAAGCTTTATGTGATTTACAGCATCCATCATCATAAATATGAATAAGGAGATCGTAATGTAATGTCTAGACTGGATATATCTAGGAAACGTGGAATCAAGAGGATTGAAATAGATAATCTAGTTTAGCTTTCTGAGTAGAGCATGATTTCATAGAATGCAATAAGTACTATCTAAGTAAATAGAAAATTCATTAATATGAAATGTATGTAATTGAACGAGTCTATTACTTTCATCATAACAATGTAGTTAAAATTTTATGTGGATTTGTTTGCATTAATAACAAATACCATAATATTTTGAAAAATATTAAAATAAACCATAAATCAGTATCTTCTTTTCATGAGCATGTAGAAACTTACGGTAAAAAATTTGATAATACATAGAAGTCGGTTGTTCAATTTTACATAATTTTTTTGTTTCATTTTTTAAAGTTAAGTAGTAGCTTTTTTTGTTCATTTATGTTGTTGATAAATTCAAAAGATGAAATTGAACGACAAATCATACATGGCTAAGAGTGAAGAATGTACAATCATTACTTTCCAAATTTCTAAAGGATGAAAATATGAGGCAATTTGGTTTAAGGAGTTTTTTAATTTTAAGAATTTTAGTAGAAAATAATTTATATTCCTTTTTGTAAATATTAATTAAATATTTGGCATCAAAAATGTTGGAACATTTTGCATATACTTGAAATAACCGCAGAAAATGCAAATAAAACAAAACATAATCGCAGTTTTAGTAGTTCACATTAATTTCGATATATTTAAAGTTTTAAGTGAAAGACCTTTCTTCAATACAATTCGTAAATGCAGAAAAATTAATTATTACTCTTTAAAAGCTATTAAGGGAAATAGAAATTTTCGAAATCTTTCAATGAAAGTTTGCAATTTAAATGTTAGAAACTTTTTAGCATGACATCCAGAGAAATCCTTACTAAAACTAATCAAAATTGTGGATGAAAGTTATAGTGAAATGTTACAACAAATATTAAAATTTTGATTTCAAAATTGCGAAAGAGTAAAATCTATATACCGACTGAATGATTTGAAGTTGTGTCACGAACCAAACCGGAATTCAGCAAAAATATTACAAACTATGTGTTTAAATAAACTTGCTTCAAAATTTTTTTAAATTTTTTTTTAAAAATATTCTTTTCAAATTTCGCGTTTATTTTTTTAAAAATAATTTTAGTACAAATTTAAAATACATTGAAATAGTGAACAGGCGATTGAAAAAAATAGAGAATTGTCGATCAACAGAAATTCAGAGATAATAAGAAAGTTTTAGAAATTCTTGCCTTCCCGGAATAAATATTGATGCTGAAACTTTTTTGTTTTATTTTATGGACAATGTTTAAAGATTTTAAATTTCAGAACTTTTTTATTTGTATTTTTATTTAAAAGATACAAATAAAGCATTAAAATCTACAGTGAATACATATCATAGATAAGTGATTATGTATTTTCATACGAATAAGTTAAAAATTTTTAAAATATATGTTTTATTCTGCTTTTTTTAAATGCAATCCAACAATTTTTATTTTTAAAAGATTTTTTTTCAAAGCAACATTGTTATAAGACAATCGAAGTTAAGATGTATTGCAAAATTTTATAGTAATACAGGGTTATTTTAGGATTGTATCGCAATCAGATAACGAGGATAATATCTGAGTTATCACCCCTTTTCCAAATTTCGGTTCCTTATAAGCGTTTATAAGACTAGACAATAAAATAAGACATAGTGTAAAGCTTCTTATTTGGTGAATTATTATTTTAGTGAAATTAGACTTTAAATCTGGAGTCCTTTCAATTTTTTGATTCAAAACCTAAAGCCCTATTATTAGGTTATCGTCACCCTTTTGTCAATTTATTGAGAGTATTTGAATATACTATAGTAGGGGTAAATTATTCATGCATCTCATTTACAACTATATTTAAAATTGTCATTTTTTATTTTTTAACAATGATAACAACATTTGAATATAGTTATAAATGGGAAGCATATCACATTTATTATAAAATTTTTCTCAATTTTTAAATTATTTTTTATTTAATTTTCTGATTTTAACTTAAATTTTTTTTTAATTTCTCCAGAGTTATGAGGAATTGTGTATTTGGAAGTTTTACATTCAAACAAATGTTAGTTTTGTACACTAGTTTAAGGGAGAAGAACCCATTAAGCTCTAGTTATACGAAAGTTAACTAAATTAAAGTTAGCTTAGATTAGTTATACACAAAGGGGAAAACTACGACTAGCAGGACTTTTAATATTCCTATTCAGCTCGTAATACTACAAAATAAATATTCGCTTGCCAATAATTATTTGCATTAGTCAACATTTCGGGTAAATGAAAATTATTTTTAATATTATGCAGTCACTATTTGACAGAATAAAGCTAAGAATTTAAAGGCTACAAATCTTGAAAGAATATCCTTTAAATTCTACCTGGATTTTGAATAGAAATTACAAAATATTATCTTTTTGTTTTACGGAAACATGCCCTATATAGTAATTCATTTATACTTTTGAACATTTAAAATTCCCCCGTTCACCACTAAGTATTACACGACGTTTACAACGAATTACGGTATACAACACAGTTAGTATATATGTTACAGTTAAATTATATAATGCAGTTATTTTATAGAATACCTAGTTTTTCTATGAAATAACTAGTTAAACTGAAATACAAGAGAGTTTTACACTTTAACGGACACGATCAATTATTTCATGGAATAACTAGGTATTTTATAAAATAGCGGATTCCATACTTTAACGGTAACATATACAACACATTACAGACAGAAATTACGCACAATACAGACGTAGAACAACCATGCTCGATCCGGGACTTGAACCCAGGATATCCAGATCACGTGATAGACGTGCTACGCCTGTGGCAGGACGTCGAAAAAAGAAAATATGTTGCATTATAAAAATTTAAATTCACCGAAAACCATAAATTAATCAACGATAAATCGGTATTATATTTTCGATTTCAATTATTTAACTACCTTAAATAAGTATTGTTAACAATCTGAATGTTATTCATTTTTTATTCAGAAAATATTAAATAATTTAATCAGGTAATTCTCTTAAATAATTATTAAATATTATTTACATACGTGTTGATAATATAAACCTTCCACACATTTTGAGATGCATTAATGCTCTAAATGACATTCAAATGCCTATTATAATATCTCTTATTTTTAAAAAAGGAAATTAATCATGATTTCTAAATAATGTTCTATAAGTAGTATTCAAATTCTTAAAATATCAGGAATAGAAAGACTATTCGAATGATTTGTTATGAATTGATATGTAATATATGCTTTCGAAATATAGATATACAAGGGATTTTATAGAACTGATTAAATATAAAGAAAAACTTCAAATGAATAGAAAACAAATATTAAAATAGTGCTCTGGAAAATAGATAGAAAACAAAAAGTGCTGAAAAGTTTGGAATATCTTTAATATATTATTAATCAAATCAATTAATAATATATTAAAAATAATAATAATCTAGTTTTAATTACATTTTTTTTATTTTACAGAAATCTATTTTTTTCAAGCATTTGACCTGTTTGTCATCCATAACGCTTCTAGCGCGTTTAATTGAAACTTCTCAGGGTGTCTATAACGTGCTTTAAGCGTTTTCTCCACTTTTTAAACTTTTAGATATTAAAAGTTTGGAGAATTTTCATTTTTTTTGTTTGTTCTAATACAGGGAGAAACAGAAATTTTCGCTCACAGGCGAAGAAAGCAAAATAATTAATAAAATATGTCCATTTTAGTTGAAACGTTACATTCACTACTACAACTTATTTATATTCTTTGAAAAAGCATAAAAATTAAGTTATTTTTTTTTAAAAAAATATTCTTTCTTTCAGGTACCTGACGAGAATAAATGCGACATTAACACGTTAAAAACTTTTTGTAATTAATTCTTAATATATAATTACTTTCAAAGGTTTTGAGAATGAATAATTATTAAATTTAACTTCAATAAAAAGTTTTAAAAATGAATAATAATTTAATTTAATTCGGTAAAGTGTTAAGATGCCCAGATATACACAAATATGGATTTATAACTCAAGTATATTTGATATAATTTTCATTATTACAATTTCTTATTACTTAATCTATAGGTTTTAAAGCAAGTCTTAAACATTCATAAACAATATAAATTTTAAATTTAAAAAGTGGATGCCATCTAATGAAACGGGCTTGCATTATTTGATAGCATCCTATCTTAATTATAAAGGGAAGACAATTCGGGAAAAGTTTGAGAAGTCAGATGGAAATGAAATACAAAGGGACAGAAAGTGAGGAAATTTCCCTAATGCATTTCAAACAGAAAAACTCCGAGTCATTCGTGCGTGATGGAAAACTTTTGAAATTCTCCCATAGTTCATCAACACTTGAGCATTTGCAGAGATAGTATTGATATTTTCAGACGCTATCACATTTTTAAAAGAGTGGATACTTAGGTGATTAATAATTCTGCACGCGTAGTTAAATTGCTTGAATTTAAAATGCTTCAAAATGGCAGTTTCTATATAACATAAGATCAGACGAATCGTCTGATATTAGAACTGATGCAAATGAACCGAAAAAAATGCATACAGTGCATAAGTATTTTTTATACGCAGGAAGCATTTTTGGTGCTTTTCAAGTACTTGCTTGTCGAAAAAAATTATGAATATTTAAAAAAGAAATCAGGGTGTGTGGTCTCCCCAAAACGTTCCTGCATACTCTTAAATAAATATGATATCCCAGTGAATGTCATGTATGGCACTGACGTACAATAATCATGGATTATTAACCTGTGTCATGGATTTAATAATTTTACTGATTATATGGTATAATCTTTGTCAAACATTTTAGAGATTAATCCTCAACATGCTGTCAAAACTACTTAAAAATTGAATTTTTGTTTCTGTCACACTTTTCACAACCTATTGAAACAAAAGTTTGGCATAAGATTACACTAAAGGTTTGGTTTTAAGTCAATACCAGAAATATAACACATTATAAATTGGCTTTTAATTATTGAGAAGAGCTATGGCATCAAGTATATAAATTAGAGAATTTCTGAAAGTTTACTTTTCTAAACTTACTTGAAAAGTTAACTGAATGACACATGTCTTCTCATTAGAATAAGATAGTTCTTCTCTTATGCCTCATAAGAAAGGGCACATACTTCATATTTTATACTTTTTGTTGGTATTTAAGATGGGAATTTCTTGAAATACAATTGGTATCATGTCAGAACATGATGTTTTTTGGGAATGAGGTTTGTGGGGTCAACAAAAATCCGTAGACGAAAAACAAAAATTTTATTATTTGCACGAGCATCTAAAAAATCATCTTTTAATGACGCGTTGCCGTAGCATTTACAAAAGTTTCCATTAAAAATAAGTTAATGACTACTGCAAATAAAACCTTGAAAAATGTCATATTGAGCACATGATTATATGAAATGAAATAAATAGGAAAAGTGATATTTTTTTAAAAAAATGAATGGGAGATAAAGTTTTTTGGATCGTTTGCAATGCTAAAGTGACTCATTCAATGAAACGATTAAAATGAATAAAAATATAATTTAACTTGCACGAACACGTGGTGCTTGGCCGTTCAAGAAATTATTTTGTGACATGATACATTAAAATATGTATGGCAGATTTCATTTTAATCTTTATAATTAATTTTTATTAATCACATTAATAACACCTAAACATATATAACTAGGTCACATTTTTTAAATTTCTTTGGTAGATGGAAAATTTTTAAGAGAAGGTTTAGTATGTCAAAAATAAAATCACCGAAATAATATTTACTATTAAAGCACACATACACACTCAAACTCTTTCTTTATAAATATTACTTGTAAAATTTTTAATTTTGATATATCAAATTTTGTCAAACTATAAAAACAAACTCAATAATAAAACACAATTTTTTTTTTACTTTTTACTTTTTTGTCTGAGTAAAAACCTTCATTCTGGTAATTTTCTTACTAACTGCTTTTTACTAAATAGTTTTAATCTTGTTAGATAATAGAAATGTTCTAAAATATTTACAGGATTAAAACTTTTACGATAAGTTTTACATATTGTGGGTTTCCTGGAAAGTTTTATATTATATACTATAATTTTGCTGATATTGAAGTTCTTATGATAAAAACTATAGTTATAATCTCTAAAAATTACATTATATTGATTGTCTTAAAAAAGGCTTGATTATACAGATGGTTTATCACATTATAATGAAATTTATTCTATCTTAGCTGGGACTCAATGGCCAATGGTAGAAAATTATGAACTAAAAGCGACAATTTGCACGTTCTTATTTGATTACATGCAAGTTGTCTAAAACGAGTTTTGTTATTGATTTACTTTCTGTTATTTCTCGTTTGTTTTATAATGCTCTTATAATTTCTAAATTTTTCTAAGTCTGTAAGATTCGAGTCATTTTGTCTTGTGAATAAAAACTGATGTAAATCTTAGTTCCTTGAATTCAAGTCTGGGGTTGAGATTAACGAGATTTATCTATGACTATAGTTTGTGGCGCTAGCCTTATAAGCCAAATACCATCTACGATACTGTAGTCGTCTTTTGGTGTAGTGGCTATGTTGCACGGCTACCATCGCGGGCTCGTATCGCGACCTTCACTCATGATATTGGTGACCCGGACGTGATTTGATCTCGCAACCTTCTGTTGTAGGGTTATTTAGATGATAATTTTTATGGCTTATTTAGGAATATTAAATACATTTAACTGATATTTTGATCGTTTTTATAGAAATCATCGATATCTAAAGCTAAGAATTTTTTTTAAAAATTCATTAAGAAAAAAAAACGAATTAATTGATTTTTATGCATTTTTCTTTTTTCTATTGAATATTATTTGTATTTCAGAATAAAAAACACAGCTTAAAAATATAAATCAATAAATAAAATTTCCAAATCTTCATTATCCCCTTTAGAAATTCATTTTATATCTTAGTACATTTTTTAATGTGTTTTTTTTCCTTTCACGTTATAAAAAATTCTTTCACGCGTCATCTATAAAAAATGACAAAATGCTTCAAAAAGAGGATTGAAAAAGAATATCTTGAAGATTCGTTCTGAATAAGAAGTGGTTCATTCATGCCTTCTTTTTTCAGAAGGTCAGTGACATCAAAAAAGAATTCAAAATTTCCTGATCAACAAGGGAAGTATTAGGAAAATCATGGGGATCAAAAGTTTCGTTCTAGAAGCTTAAAGAAGATAGAAAGCTCAATATTTATGAATGATCCTGCATAAAAGATTGGTGAGAGGGGCTTCTTCTGAAGACATTGCCATTTTTCTTGGATTATAGCGAAACTTTAATACCGCATGCCCATATTTTGTGAAGAAAATCTGATTTTCAAAAAGACGACTTTAAGAAATCTATGAATAATACATGCATTTGCGCTTTAAATTTCATTACCAATTAATAATTCGAATAAAGATTTTGAATTAAATCCATCAATTTCCATCAACTCAAATCAATCTAATGCCATTAAATCAATTTGAATTAAATCTAAGAAAAAAATATCTAGCATTTATTGAAAAATTGAAAAAAAAATGAATCGAATGTCAAGCATATTCGAAACAAATTTTAACCATGATTTGTATTCATTTTTACCAAAACATGTCCATTATTTAGTTGATTCCAAACAAATTATCCTTTTAGATGAATTGGGAGTAAATGAGTATAAATTATTTAATTACTAATAAATATCTCAAAGTTATAATGATTATCAATTTAACATAACAGATTGAAAAAGTCAAATTAATTATATTGACAAAGCAAATGAAATCGATCTGATTAAAAAATTAAGTAAAATTCATAAAAAAATGATAAAAAAATTAAATACTAAATCGTTTGCTTGAAATGAATTTTGGTCATGGTTCGTATTCCCTTTTTCTGAAACATATCTTTTATTTCAATCGAGATAAAGTACTGAAGGTAAATTTGTATATATTATTAAGTGACAGATTGTAAAATTTTAAACAGCTTCTTAATCATGAAGTGAAAGCAAGAATGTGTTGTTTTTTGAAATCAAAATGTAAAACCTGCTTTAAAAATTAATTAAATGTTTCTAAAAGTACTTTTGCATTATGATCGAAAATTCAAAATAATATTTATATTCAAAAATTCAATGAGAATAACAGTTTATATTAAAAAATGTGGTACTGAAGATGACAAATAAAATAAACCTGAAATAACCTATTATTTTCGAAAAAGTGTGGTTTTCACATTTTCTTTTATTCAAAGATTGTTTTATTTTCTTATTTAATAAATATTTAAAACCTTATTTCGTCTATTACTGAAATACATCAACATACTATTCCATGTAAAAATATACTATTAGCATTTATATATGTAGTATGCATGTGATATATTATTTTGTTAAATAAACTACATTCTATTATTATTTAATAGAATGTTAATATTTAATCGAATTATTATTTAATAGAATTTTGCCAACACATTAATTAATATTCTGAAAGTATATCTAAAATTAAATAAGAAATTAAGATATTTTTGAAATTCATATGAATGTCAGTTTTTATTTCAATGATATGGAAATCTAATATGCATTAAAAAAACCTATTTTCTAAATTATGTAATAAAATAAATATTAAATATTTGGTGAATTTATGAATTTTTTTTGTCAAATATTTATGACCCTCCCCTCTAAAATTGATAAAAGAATAGTTTTACGCAAATGTCAAAATATTAGAATGAAACTTTTGGAAGTGTAGAAAATGCCACTCATTGTCGGTATACCTCAAGGTAAAACGATAGCAGATTTATTTACTCCGGATTGGAGGAAATAACTGCCCCTGACCTTGGAAGAGTTCATGCTGTCCATAGACAAGCCGAAAAAGTCTGGATATTGAAGGGAATTGTCACTTGAAAAGAGCTTGGATGATAAAGAATTAAAACAAATCGTTAAATATATTTTTACCTGGTTGCATTTTTTGCTCTACATTATTGCTACTCTACTTTAATATGCGTGAACGAATATTTCCGCTCTACTGATTAGATCGTTTAATCAGAGATACCACTTTTGAAATATAGCATATATTTCGGATGTCGAAAATATGCACCTTGCAGTGATTTTTTAAATTTTTTATTAGAATTTTAATTAAGTGAAATTTTAAAATTTTTTCATGAAAAGCTCTGAAAATATTACAATTTCAAACTAATTCTCGCAACTTTGTAAAAAAAAATCTATTCATTGATACCATTGTTTTGATCTATTAATTAAATTATTATTTTTAATGAATCAAAAAATAGCTTAAACATATTTTGAAACTATCTATTTAGTACAAAATAAAAATAAAATTTAAACTATAAGAAAGTTTTAGAAGTATTTTTAAAAAAATGACATTTTATTTGCATAACGTTGACAAAAACTTATTAAAAGCCTAAGTTAACTCTCGTTGTAAACTAAATCTTTGATAATTTTTTTTTTCATAAAATCACCAAATATTTGATATTTATTTTATAATATAATTTTGAAAATAGAGATTTTCAAAAATGTATATTGGATTTCGAAAACATTGAAATAAAAAGTGGCATTAATTATCAGTTTCAAAAACATCTTAAAATTTTTTTTCTAATTTTGATATCCTTTTAGAATATTAATTAATTTTTTTGCAAATTTAAATAATAATCATATATTAGAAAGTAATTTCTTTTGCATAATGATATATCACATGCATACTATATATTTAAATTCTATTAGTATACTTTTACATGGTATAAATGTCAATGTATTTCAGTAATGGACTAGATATTGTTTTAAATTTCCATTTAATACTGAAATAAAAACATTCTTTGAATTAAAACAAAAATGTGTAAACAACACATTTTCCAAAATAATAGGTTATCGGACAGCATATGTTTTTATAAAATAGAAATTTGAGTAATTTGATAGGCTAAATTATTACCTATATATTAACCATCATTTTTCTTTCATTATAGTTATTTTACTTATGAAACTTTCTGAAAAAACGATGGTCTCTTGAGTACCCAGAAATTTCGAGTAATTTATATCATGGCTTCAACGTAAATTAACCAGTTGTAAAGTAAGGAAAGAATAACATCTGATGTTTGTGAAGAGAAGAGATTTATGAAGATTGAGAAAAACAATTTGATGATGAAGCACAACCGCTTTCACCATCCATATTTCCGAGATCAAAACACTGTAAATAATAAAGAAGTGATTCATATTGGTCGCAATTTATTATCGAAGCTAAAAGTGTTATAAATTACTGGCCAGCAAAGAGGTTGGTCATATGTTTGGGCTTTGGGGGCATCTGTTGATGGTTTATTATTCTCACGTGTTATACGTCAAACCAGATAAATAAAATTCTTTTAACGGCATCTTGAATACTTTTTAATAGTGAAACTTTATCTTATAACTTTTAAACACCATGTTGAAATGGATTCTTGAATAAGTACATAATAATTAAAATTAGTCTTTTTATATTAAATTATTATAAAAACAGACAAATCATCATTTTGTTAGCTACATATTTAATTGGAAAACTAATTCTCAGCAACAATTATGCAAAACAAATTATTTTTAAGATGATGTTTAATTGATTAAAGTGTTTATGAATATGAAATAAAAAGTCAAAAGTTTTAAAGTTTACATTCTCAATTTTTATAATTATTTCAAATTTTGTTTTATAAACTGAAGAAATAAAATTAAATACTGCGTCACTTTATAATTGACGGCATGACTAT
The DNA here is from genome assembly GCA_026289955.1 of Argiope argentata. Classification (NCBI taxonomy): domain Eukaryota; kingdom Metazoa; phylum Arthropoda; class Arachnida; order Araneae; family Araneidae; genus Argiope; species Argiope argentata. The sequence goes on along the minus strand of JAOUZG010036900.1, from coordinate 307,515 downwards.
ATTATAAAATGTATGATGCCAAGTATGCATTAGGTTTTTCCATAATTAAATTTTAAATACGTGATGTTCATAACTAAACCACCCTACTTTAAAGTTGTCTACAGTTGAAACTATTGTTCAGAAAGTTATGAAATTTACATAATGAAGGGATGGGAATTTTTTTGTTCAAAAATTCGTCACCAGGGTAGTTTTCTTAAACGAGTTACACATTTAGCATACTTTTGACAAATTTAATTATAACAAAACATATTCAACATCACGGTCGTCAATTTCAGCTACCATTTTAATCGTAAAATAACATGTTTCACTGTTGACCTTAGTGTCTTCTGGAAAATTGTAAGAACATGCTGTGAGTTGTATCTTCTTAAATCAGGTAAAGATTTTGAATTATCACAACTTATCAGATGTTTTAAATGCCCCAAAAGCCAAAAAATCATATGGATTTAGGCCTGGAACCTACAGAGTATGAAAATGAGGCTGATGACACGTTTTTCTGTCAAATGAATAAGGAAAACGTCCTTTACATAAAGACAAATGTGTGGAGAAGCTCCATCTTGCAAAAACATTGTGCTCGTTAGACATTAAATTGTTTGCTATGGTCAACTGCGGAACATGCTATCTTACAATTTCAGATGGTAGCGGAAAACGATAGCCGTCATTGATTATGAAACGATTGTTTTATTGTAATTAATTTTGTCAAAAATGTGCTAAATGTGTTATTCATTTGAAACACAACCCCTAGAGGCTAGATTTTGAACTACTTTTTTATTTGCTCAAATTCCCATCCCTTTACTATATCCTTTACAAAATTTCATAATTTTCTGAACAATAGTTTCGCCTGTAGACATCTTTAAAGTAGGGTCATTTAATTACGGACACCCTGTATAATGATGAACAGGATAAATGTAACTTTTGTTTTGAAGTTCTTTTTCAAATTTTTTCATTAAAATATTTCAAATATTTTCATATAATTTTTCATATTTGTCGAAGACTGCTGTAACTTTCATATTTATTATGATCGTACTGTTTATCGCTTAAAGATGATTTACAATAGATTTCAATAAAACGTTGGCATCTTGATAAGCTCCTTGAGATTTTCTAAATCGTAGTCTTACACACAAGCATCAAACTAAACGTATTGTTACAATTTAGGAATTTGGAAAAAAATAATATTTGCCTTCTGATATCCAAAGTGTAGTCTTCCAAACAAGCATCAAACACAAAGTATTGTTAAATTTTGGGAGCTTTAAAACTAACAAATTTAACGTCTGATATAAAATGTGTAGTCTTCTAAACAAGTATTAAATATATTTATTGCTACAGCTTATCAACTTGAAAACTAATAAAATGTATAATCTAATATGCAAATAAACTATCTTTAAATACATATTAATATAATTTGCACAACAGGCGTTTTCTATATTTTCAACTATACACTATTTTCACATCTTTTTTCAACAATTCTTTTGAAACCATATGCCATTTTTTCATAAAACTGATCATAATTAGGTAAGATGAGTGGAAGTGGAAATATCTTTCATATCTTTATCAAATTCTAGTAGAAGTAAATGTAGAATACTTATTCATCACTTACGTTTATATTTTGATTATTGATATCATTCTTTTTCAAAATGTGATTTCGTTCTTCTTGAAAACTAAATAAAAAAAACTACAAATAACAATTAAATTAAATTTACTCATTTATTTTGCTCTTATAAATATTTATAATTAAAAACTAATAATAAAGCTCATTTTAAAACTATTTTACTTAACAAGTTAAATTATTATTCGACATTTTTTTAGACTATGCATTGAATAATTCTGCAACATATTGTTTAGTTGCAGTAAAAGTTGTTTAGTATTGTTTAGTTGCATTAGTACAACTATTGCAATATGTTGCACAGTTTCAATGGAATAAAGACACATGTCCAAACTCAATTACGTTAATAGAGTTTAATAATTTAATTGCAACTTATTTCAAAACCAATAATCGAAGAATTTTTCAATGTATGCAGCATTCAATTTTTCCCAAAGTTTCTAAATTGATAGGCAACATCTCCTAAATATTCTGATGAAATATTACTCAAATAAAGCGCTCTAAACGCAAGTATTCCAAATTGTCACCAAAATGAATTACCATTTTATATAAAATTAACTACATTATATGATGGAGACAATTTTTTTGTAATCTATAATTTTTCTAATGGTATTACAATCAGTTTAGACTCATTAATGATTATTAAATAAATAATAAAATAGAAAATATTTGGAATAGCAAAGATTGCAAGTTTATTTTAAAGCATTGTGTTATTTTTATATTCTTAACATGTGTTAACATTCTTGTGTTATTTTCACATTCTTTAATCTTAAAACATGAATATTCTTTAACAATAATCACAAATGTCCAAGTTAAATTTTTAAAAATATAAAAACAATTAATGATGTGTTAAAACATTTTGTGAATTCAAAGCATCATTAAGATTCGATTCTCTAACAAAACTGCCAACAAATATGCATTAAAATTATAAATTTTAAATAATCGTATTTAAAACAATTCAACAGAAATTCATTATAGCTAATCAAAATTTACAAGATGCAATATAATAAATGTACTTTTCCAAATGGATACATATCATTCATAATCATTAGTTCCACCAGATTTTTTAATAAAATAATTGCGTATTATTATAATTGATAAATAACTAAAAACAATGATGTTGAATATTGAGTGATATTATAGCATTTGATTTAAATTAAAAATAAATTTAATATAATAGATGATTTCGATTAAAAGAATAAATATAATACAGTCATATTGAAAAATCATATTTTGTTTTGCCAATTTTAGGCAATGCTTCGTAATAGAATCAGTACGGAAATTATTTTAAATTTAGAATGATATATTAAAAAAGTATTTAAATAAATGAATTTAAAGATTAATTTTAAAATAATATAAATATTAAATCTAAATTACGATCTTTGCTATTACCAATTTCTAAGTTAAATGGATGGAGATATAAGTTTATCTACATTAAATATTTAATTACATTCAGATATACTTAAATGGGGCATAATTTAAATGATTAAAATAATCATGATAATGGTTATTCTAAAGGAATGAATAGCAAAAAAAATGAATTTAAATGAATTAATTTCACATGCTTTAATTTAAAGAAATTGTCTTTCATATTCAAACACACAAATCTTCCTTTTGAAATCTAAAAATATAATAACCGAAAACAGCAACGCTTATAATTATAAGAATGATACTTGAATTTAGTTGAGGAAATTATAATTATATTAAAGAAATTTGAAACTAAGCGATGAACAAAAATATTTCTGAAATTCATTCTTCAAATTTGTTTGATGATTACTAATTATCTAATAGGTTTTAATTTATCAATAAAATTGCAGCCAAAGTGTGCTTTTTACGAAGCATTTAGTTCTTTGTTCTAAACTTTTAAAGTTGTTAACAGTCATATGAAAAATTATTATTTCCTTACAAAAATTAAAATTTAACTGCTTGACTATATTTTGATTTAAACATAAAGATATAATACTTCTTCCCGTTATAAACTTTTTTTTGAGTTTTTTTCCATGGAAACTAATAAATTGACTAGTAATTTTAAAGAACAAGTTAAAATAAAATGTATCATTTAAAAAGAATTAAAAAACATTTTCTTCATATATATACATACATCTCTCTCTCTCTCTCTTTCTATCTATCTATTTCCTATTTTACTATAAAATTGTACGGGAATTTTTAAATATTAAAGTTCAATTTTGTATATATAATGTATATGTGCGTATCAGTAATAACTTTTAGTAGTAGTAGTAATTCTTTTATACAAGTGAAGAGATACTTATAACATTTTGAGTTAACTATTGAAATACTAGGCTGTAGAGGATAGCTGAAAAAAAAAGAGACGAGGAGGGAAATTTATTTCTTTTGTGAAACTACAGATAGAATCATTTCTCTTTTTCTATATCTGTCATTGACATATATTTATTTTCTATAAAAGCAACAGGGCTCTTACGTCTTTTCCGAACTGCTGTTATAAGGGTTTCACTTACATATTTTGAAATATATGGTATGTGCTATCATGCACCATTCGCCTAGAATCCTGCTCTACTAAAAGGCTCTTAAAAGTTGACATGTTTCAAATATCAAGCATAAAATATCTGAATATTTTAAAAGGACATGAATCTTCTGGTATTTTAGATATTGGCAGTACGAGCACGCGCAACATTTGTCGAATAGTGAAATACAAAATCTTAGTACTTATTTGTTTTGATTAGAATTTTTTGTGATAAATATAGTGTTAATATATGCAGAAAGGAAATTTATAAGTGTTTTTTCCTCACCAGAAATTTAACTTATATTTATAACAAAGTGAGATTTTATAGGATTAAACATCAGATGTAAATAGAAAATGTTCCTAAAAAGGTTTTTAAAACATCTCATATTTTTTCACCAACTATTCATTTATATCTATTGAAAAGTTTGAATTTTATGATTAAGCGTCAGTTAAAGATTTCCTAAATTTCCTCAAATAGATTTGTTTCATCACTAAAGATTTAGATAATACAATTTTTTGTAATTAAAAAGTAATAAGAAATTTGATTCGATTTGCAATATGTTTGTATAATACAATTACAATTTGAAAAAGCGAAGAAGAAAGAAAGTTGTATGTAGTTATTATCTAAATAAACGCCATGAAATAACCTTCAGTTTCTGAAATAATGCTTCTATTTAAAAACATAAAAACTGAGATTGCAAAATAAAAAGAAGACTGTTTATTTGTTATTATTTTTATTTCCTTATTTCATATAAACTGTGCTAGAACTGTTATTTACTTTTATATTATTGTATAAAAATTTTAAAAACATATTACAATTAACTGCATTCCGCACCATACCAACATGATTCTGTAAAACAAAATTGTAAGCTATTTCTTTATTGCGAATAATTCATTCATGTTTCTTTTATACTTAAATTGCCTCAAATGGTCGTATGATGTGATAGTAAATTTTTAGATGCTTAAATTATTACATGAATTGTAATGCAACATTCTTCATATAATAATAATGTTCGGGAATATTGATGTTGTTACTTATGGCACTTGCCATTTGGGAACTTTAATGCTTACAGTTTGTAAAATTACATTGAAATTATTTTGAACTTCCCAATTCAATTAGATAATTATTTATAATTTTGACTCTATATGAAAGAATTTTTATGACTCTGCGTTTGATCTAGAAAAAGTAACCGACAAGAAATAGATTAAATAATTTGTAATTATTTTACTTTTTTCTCTTCTTACACTCAAAGCTCTATCTGTTTATGAAGAGCGGAATCAAAAGTTCATTAGTCACTTTCAGTTGAATTCGATTTTCTAGACTCCCAGAAAAAATCTGAATACATATTGCAGATGTTAAAAATATTCTTTTTATATATATATTTAATTTGAGGATAGAAAATATAAGTAAAAACGCCTCAAGTGATAAATAAAGAGATGTGCATTTGTTTGTTTACAAAGCCGGAATAAACAAAGAAGAATAAAAAAACATTTGCAGAGCGCTTTCATTTTTTTTATGCAAACGATCTTTTTCTTATTTTATACATCTATATCCATGGTTCTATTACATTATTTTTTTAAAAAATTTGAAATGTTTTTGATAATTTTTCCAATTTTTTTTTCTATTTTTTTCGAAATAAACGTGTTGAAATAAAATAAATAAATATTTAAAGTAAATAAAAAAATAATTGAAAAAAAAAACTGGATTGCTTTTTTATAATTATTATACTGATATAAATGTATCTAGAATTTTAATTTTTTTGCCTGAAAAAAAGTAAATAGCATACCTGAAGTGCCATTATTTATTTAAAAAATAAATTCAGTTAGTCTACTTGCAGTTTCTCATACCATTATTTATGCATCAGCTTTTTTCATTTGATTTCAGAAATTAAATAATCTTTTCAAAAGAAAATAAGACAATATTAAAAACATATACTATGCAAATACAGAAAATACAAATCGATGTCCCTTGCTACTAGGTTAAGGTAAATGCTTAACTATTTTCATCTAAAAAACGGAAATTGCAGTATGGGATTAGTTCAAGTTACTTGATTAAGAAAATAATAACAGTGTTTCATTAAGTTGATAAACATCAATGTCATTTTGTCACTGAGAATTAGAAAATTATTTCCGAAACATACATACACTTCCGTAAATTCTTCCCTATTTTCAAAACACAATTCCGTATTTTTGTGTTTCGAAATAATTTATTGAAGAAAAATAGAATTACTGCTACAATAGCTAAACGCATTAATTATTTTATGAATAAATGATATTTAACCAATAATGAATTATTAACAGAAAATTTTCAAAGCTTTTATTGCATTTTTTAAAAAATATGACTATTGATCATAGATCCACACAGTATTAAACTATGAGTTGAGAAATACAATGAATAAAAATCGAAGAATATACATTAATGAAAAGAATTATATATGAGTATTATTTTTAAATTATCTAAAAAGACACATTAGACTTTATATATCAAGAGAAATAAATAAATATATAAGCTACTGCATTTTATATTATAATAATTTTTCAAAATCTTTATTGCTCGTATATTGAGCTCCATTGTGGATTAAAATACTTTAGTAATTTTCATATTACTTTCCTTTCTCATGAATATTTGATATATTAACTGGAAATGCCAGCTAGTTATCTTATACACGTAATTAGAAATAATCATAATCATAATAAATACGTCGAAGCAATGATTAAAATATAAAGAAAGAAGATAATTTATTCTATTACGAATGATATACATACTTGAAAAATACATAATTTAGCGAATTTTTTCATCTATTAAAAAGTTTTATAAATGCTTTAAAGTGTAACTTTTATAAAATATGTTTTTCTTTTTTTCAAAATAGGAATTTTAATATTTAATTGAAATTAAATTAAATTAAATGTCCAGAATATATCCATGCCAAGTCCATTATATTATAACAATTATTATTTATGCTTTTAATTCTCATTTTATTTTTTAAAACAATTTTTATATTATAATCATTGTATTTAAGATAAAAAAAAAATTAAAAGTGTTACTATATTCTGTGAAATATATTCAACCGTACCGAGAACTAAATTATTAATATTCGAAGAGATTTGAGTTTTGGAATGTCTTTGAATTTTTTAATTATCAATATACAATTTTTTACACTATTTTTAGGCTCAGAATATCTATATATAAAAAAACGGCTTCCACTATTTTTTATCAAAGGCAGAGTAAATTAAAAAACCAAATATTTAAAGGATTTGAATACCGTCAAGAGAATTATTTTTCTCTTTTCTGAAAAACATCGTTAGATTTTGGAAGATAATGATAAAACGTTTTTGTTTATTAAATTTTGGTAAAAAAATTATTTTCTCACGTATCAGGCAATTATTTTATGTAAGAAAAAAATCAATTCTTTATTTTTCTACATTTTATTACTGAATTTTCCACCCCCTGTAAAAAGGGGCTGTGCAAGCGAATGTGATGAGTAAACAGCTAAGTCATACTCTTAGCC
>JAOUZG010036900.1:271886-286682 GCA_026289955.1 Argiope argentata | reverse complement strand
ATTGAGAGAGAGAGAAAAATATAGAACAAAACGGACATTTTCGAAAATTGTTCAGAAATGTGAATTTGTATGTACCGAAAAAAGGAAAAGACGCATAATTTTAAATTTAAAAAAAGGCTAACAATAGTGTAAAAAATTAAGCAACTACATACAGAGTTCTTTCCGTCTTGTATTATTTAGATCAAATAAATTTTTCCAGAAGAGGAAGAATAAATAAAAAGGACTTTATTGAACTGCAAAAAATGAAAATATGAGAACATTAATATGTATTACTTTTCCCTTTCTTGTTAGCAAAGGAATTCGATAAAGAAAATAACTTATATATTTCACTCTTTACGGGTTCCTTTTGATAATTTGATGTTTACTATTTTCTCAAGTTTTAGATATTTTTCTTCTTCAGATATATTATATGTAAAAATCGTTGCTTATTTGGTATGGTAATTTATCAGTAAAATTAATAGTATTTCTTTCGAAAGCTGATTTGCTGAGAAATAATAAGTGAAACAACATTTTTTTTAGATTTTTTGCGTAATACATGATAATAACTTCTAAAATTATTCTGCTTTTTTTAAGGAATACATTCAGTATTACCATGCTTGTAATAATACATATGTAAATATTTTACGATGTTAAATGTTTATTGAAGATTAATTCCTATTAGAACAATCGTATTGAAATATAGTTTAAAACCATCTCTTCAGAGTAAAGTTTCTTTTAAAGAAAATTGAGATTAATTTTTATTGGAACAATTGCATTAAAATGTAATTTAAAAGAATCTCTTCAGACTGATTGCTTAAAAAATGTTTCAGATTAATTCTTATTGCAACAATCGTATTGATATATTGTTTAAAAGAATTTCTTCCAACTGTTTTTTTTTTAAAAAGTGTGATAATTATTTTTAATGAAGCAATCACATTTAAATGTATTTTGAAAAAATTTCTTTAGAAAGATTTTTTAGAAAAAAAATTTAAGCTGATTTTTTTATAATTAAAAAAATACTTATTGAAAGATGTAAAAAAAAATAATATACAGAAACTTATTCAAATGATTTTTTGTTTTTAATTCCATCAAAAAATTCATATGTATGGAAAAATGGCCCAACATTTTTAAAAATTAGTGGTTATATTAGAAAAGATCCACGTAACTAAAACAGTTTGAAATAATAAAAAAAATCATTAAATTTGAATATAAATATAGATTGTTCTTTTCATGTCTAAGCTGTTTGAAACTTTGACTGATTGCTTTTATACTGTGAGATAATGTTGGAATTTTATTTTTTCAATCTCTATGGAAAACGAAAATTAAAAATAAAAATCTTCTCTATATAAAACATAAGCTCCAATATTCCATCACAGAAGGAGCTATTACTAAATTTATCCAATATAATTTCAATCTCTAATCTTGGTTTTTAATTACATTTAGGACAGATAAGCATATATGTATCATTAGATTGAATTTTTGATCCTTTTTGATTTATTCTAAGAATAATTACATGCAACTCACAAATCGGTCTAGTTAATTAAAAATATCCTCATGACTAAAAGAAGAAAGCATATAAAAACAATAACTATTTTAAATCTCAGATCCAATTTCAATAAAAATGGAATGAAAGAATTGGGTAAAAATTGAGACACTTCATCGTTAAGAGTTTTTCATAATTAGAAATTTTGATGGAATTTATTTCTAAAAGTTGTTGTGCCTATTTTTTTTTAAATACCACTCCATAAAAGATTATTCATAAAGAATTTTCTGTACAATTTTTATGAATTATAGCAATAAGGAATTGACATCAGTCTGGTTAAAATATTAGTTGTTGTTCATAACAGCGGAAGAGTGATGATTATTACTTTACAGCTATAACTGAAATTTGTTATGCTCAGTGTGTTGTAAAATAATATTGAAAGGAAAAAATAGCATTACATGTGAACTATTTTCCTGAATTTAAGATATAGTCATAAAATATAAATATCTGAAATTTTTGTGCCTCAAATGTTTTTTATTCGACTGAAGGCCACTACCCAAAAGAATTCTTATTTGTTCATAGTTGTGACAATACATGTTCCTTAGTTTATTTATTATTCTGTCTAATTTCAAAAAACAATGTTATGATTTTTTAGCCGGCCTTCTGGCACAGAGGTAGCGCGTCTTCCTTGTGTTCTGGGAGTGTGTGTTTGAGTCCCGGTTCGTGTATGGTTATTCTTCTGTGTGCTATCTATGAGATGTGTGACTGTGCCCCCCTGTAAAAAAGGGGCTGTGTAAGCAAATGTGGTGAGTGTGTAGCTAAGTCCCTTGTTAGCTCTACTTCAAAAAACAAGAGACGTTCCTTTCGGCTTAAATTTACTACTGTATCAGCAGGGGCTTGTCCATGGCAAATGCCATAAGTAATAACAACAGCAACCTTATTCTATCTGGTCATCAAAATTTTCTATTCTTATATCTAGCATAACGAACTTTGTCAGAAATCATAATGCTACTAATCTGAAACATCATAAAAATCACATGTACATAATTTTTTTTATTGTTGATTGATATTTTAAACTAAAGTATTAGAATAAGAAGAAACGAAAAAAAACACCCTAAATCTAAATTTGATAAATCAGTATTAAATAAATGTTTTCTGCCATTTTTTGCATATTCCATAAATTATTTTTTCTGAAATATTTATTAAAAAGTTTTAAGAAATTATTCTTTCAAATTTTGGTTCCAGAAAATCCGAAAAAATCTTAAAGGGTCTACAATCATGATTATATTTCAACATATAACAAAATAATAATTTTACATTCATAAAATAAAATCCATATTCATAAAATGAGAGATAAATCTTCCTTATGAAACAAGAGTATACGTTCAAAAATCCGACTATATATATTACCAAAACCACTATGAATAAAATAATCTTTTTAGCTGAAATAAGAAGAAGTGTCATTCACAAATGTTATACAACAAAATAAATTCACTGAATTCCTATTCACCAAACATCGTATTATTTATTCCGTAGACATCTAAATTGCTTTTCATAAGAAAATAAAAGAAGGGATAATGCAAAAAAGTGCTCAAGAGCATTATGTTTTGGCAGCCGCATATGTCAATTCTGGTCAGATATTTTTCAAGCAATCCTTTCGTTGTAATCCGATGTGTTTTCTAATACTAGAAGGAATCAAATTGAATATCCAACATTCAGTGCCTATTTTCAATACTATTTTATTCAATCTGATTATAGTCATGAGTTTGAAAAGATAAGAGCTTTTATATAAAAACGAATTCTATGTAGAAAAAAAATAGAAGAAATGTTATGCTTGGAATGTTGCGGTAGAAGAAAACTATTAATGTGCGGATAATAGCACGGTTGTTGATAAGAGATATATGGTATTTATCTATTATATACTAAATATACTATTGATGTACTTTAATATTAACGCTCACTTAAACAAAACACAACAGAAGAACTATATTTCAGTGGTTAGAAAGATAAGAGATGCCATGAGTGTTACAAAAATTACAAAATGAGAAATTTGAAATTCATACTGATTACTGTTAGATAAAAATAAAATAAAATGACATACTTAGCTAGGAAAAGTTAAATGTTACAAAAAAAGCAAAGTTTAATGTAAAAAAAAGCTAAATCATTGAATGAAAATTTCCAATAATAATGGTCTTACCGGTATATCAAGTAACCTATTTAATGCGAGCAAGAGATAATAAATATTCCAAGTGATTCAAAAAAATCCGTGACTGAAAAATATATCTTAAGGCAACAGATAAATCATAATTTTTGAAAAGAAAATAAACTAATGTAAATTGGATGAACTATTGTGAAACTAAAACTGCTTCTCAGCTGCTGTACATTAAATCTTTATTTCTGCTAACATTAAAAGTCAATTTTATCATTCTATAAAAACATACCGTTTGATCTGTTTTGAACGTTGGAAATATACATTTGAAAGCGATTTTGTTTTTCTAAATATTTAATTAAAATTTAAATAATTAAAAAATAATCGAGATTTTCATGTTTTACTCAGTGACTACCAAAAAATTACATGGAAAAGTGATTTTTATACCATTGTGAATTTTTAAATATTGTCTTTTTAATGATTAAAAATTCATAAAAAATAATTATTATGTTTTTTTCTACCCAAATTCGATACTGTTTTAAAATCATTTTAGTAGTTTTTAGTAAATTTTTGGTTGCAAAAAATTTTACATCATTTTTTTCGTTTTATAAAATATCAAATATATCATTGAAAGGTATTCATATCTAACTCTCCAACCTCCACGAAGGTACATGGATTTAAACCACGAGGGCTGAATGACCAGAACGTTGCAACAACAACACTGGGGGGGGGGGGAACTGTGAGTGAGTCCTAAGTGCAATCACCGGCAACGGTACAAACCTTCCCGTAGGACGTCTATGGGAGGAGCCACCACCACCTATTAGGGGACCACCGGGGTAACGGGATCCAGTCGCCATGCTGGAAGCATTTCCTCCCCAGTTACAAGGTGCCTCCCCAGGGATTATTAAAAGGAAAAGCAGAAAGTTTCTGTTTATAATTCTTTCAAGTATAAAGCTAATAAATCTCTCCGCATTAGTGCAATTTGCACTTTTTTGCTTAAAAACAGTTCAAAGGAATAAAAAAAATCCAAATTCCATTTAAAGAATTGAAATCAAGCAGTATTTATATTTGTAGTGAATTAGCTGGCCACTAAATGAAGTTAGTATGTAAGAAAATGATAAGAAATGACATTAGTATAAAGCATATTGTAAATTTCATGATCACATAAAAATGAAAAATGCATTAGAATGTTAAGTATCATGGCAGTTTGTTATACAATAATTCTTATCAATACGATATTGAATTTTACTAATATCTGCATTAAAAGAATGTTAATTTTTATAATAAGAATAAATGATAAGTGAATTGGTTAACAAGTTAAATATATTTATGAGCGCTAAGATCTAATCAAGCGCATTAATAAAGATCAAAATTTTGTGCAGCTTCCAAGATGTCGTCTGAAGAACAATATCCTAAACGAGATGATAGCAAAATGCCAAACATGATACCGAAAATTTCTCTTCACGCTGCCAATTGAAACAGAGTGGATGTCCTTTTCTTTACTAGACATGGCCTATTTCAGACATATTTATACAGATTCCATCTAGCCAACTCTCCTTGCCATAGTTATGGGGAGATAGGTTCCCCAATTTATGTCACTGACATCTTACTAAATTTTGGTTACAGATGAGAAAGCCAAACACAAGACTCAAGGAAGAATGGTACAGGAGTGTTCCATTGAATACCATTCAGAATAACTTTATAACGAATCATAGCCATAAATACCATGCCTTCTTCAAGACCACGCAAAAACTAATCCAACAAAAATGTCAAAATCAGTCGAAATTATTCCCTCATAAATGCAATACCCTACACAAACAACCCAACATAACCCAAACGGACGCTCATATCTCTGATTCTATGATATTTTTTATATGATTATGCGTGTCAGAATGCTAAAATGTTATTTATTAATACCCCCTTCTCATATTTAATTATTAATCTTAGTTCTCTGTAAGTTTAACCCATTGTAACCATTTGATTTTAGGCATATTTGTTCCCTCCTTCTTTAGTTATTTCTTCTCTAAAACATTAAAAACATTAAATACAGTCGTGTAGAATTTGACATCGATGAGATTCTCTCAAGTGATCCCTGGATTGTATGTCTTTCCTTTCTTTCTATATTTCTTTTCTTGTTCTCCTCCCTGTCCAACTTGTGCTCTTCCTACTAGTTAGATAACTGAGTGTTATGTTGTTGTTGCTGTTACTTATGGCACTTGCCCTGGACAAGCCCCCTGATACATCATCAGATTTTAAGCCGGATATACACGTCTCTTGTTTTACAAGTAGCGCCATCTAAACACACGTCGAAATCCTTTTTAGGGGGCGGGCTACATTCATGCAAATTCATTCATACATCTCAGATCATAATTTAGACCTGGAACAGAGAACGATATACTGAGTGTTATAGACACCAGGAGCTTAGGATTGAGTTACGTTATACGATAAAAAGCGATCAATCAGTGTTCAGAGCGAAAGTTTCAATTTTGAACAAGTGCTATCATTTAAATTAATATCTAGTGAATCTTAGATTTGATAATTTTGTGATGTAAATATGATCTCCCTAGAACATTTCTGTCACATCTAGCTTACCTGCACAAAATGTATACCTTTTATGTCAAATTTATTATTTTAATTTTATTTACATGAGACTCTGACCTGGTCTATAAGTTAGCACTGAATACCTCAGAAATGTTCGTTTCTGAAATATTTTTCATACGTCTGATATGTTTTTTAAAACCTTATAGCTATCATTCTTCGTTCTGAATAAAAATAAAAATAAAAATTTATTTTGTTTCTTCTCAACATTTTTGTTTGTTATCATGTCAGAACAGAATATTGATTTGGGAATGAGATTTGTGGCGTCAACAAAACCCCCTAGGTGAGATATAATGAAATACGTAGACGAAAAAAAATGTATGATCTGCACGAACATCTCAAAAAATCAGCTTTTAATAATCTGTTGCCCTCCCATTTACAAAAGCTATGATTTTTTTAAAAAATAAATTAATGACCAAACCAAATAAAACCTAGAAAAATGCCACTTTGAGCACTCGATATTATGAAATGAAATAAATGGGAATTGCGATATTTTTTAAACAATAAATGCGAGACAAAGTTTTTTGGATCGTTTGCAATACTAAAGTGACTCATTCGATGAAACAATTAAAATGAATAAAAATATAATTTAACGTGCACGAGCACAAGGTGTTTGGCCATTCAAGAAATTATGTTCTGACATGATGCATTGGAATATGTATGGCAGACTACCTTTTAATCTTTTATTTTGTTTTGTTTCTTCTCAAAAATATCATATATTTTAAATAAAGTATGTAAGAAAATCTATTTATAATAAACATTAAACATTGATTTGCTTGCAAATAATTTTGCCTTACGAGAATATGTGGCTGCTCTTCAAAAGAGAAAAAAATATCCAGATGAAATTATTTCATATATCAAAACAAGTGAAATAATAATTTACGACTCAATAAATTCAGTGACTTTCTTTGTAGAAATACAAATAGAAAAATAATTTTTTTGTGTATGCTGTGACCCATTTTGTCTGCGTATGTTTTTAAGAAAAATAAATGGGATTTTCTGTTTATATTTCAGAAGAAAGAGTTTTCGTCGCATTCCAAGAAATTCACTTTTAGGCTTGCATGTAAATTAATATCCTACATTTATCATATTTACAGGCTATTTAACTGAACATAAGGGTACAGTTGCTTTCATTTTCATGAAATATTGCATGTTTGGTTATCGGTATAATGAAATACTACGTTTTTTTGTACGTACTTAATGCTGATTATATTTTATCGTCATATTAATACAATAAGAAAATATGCTTCTCTTTTTATGCACTCATATTTTTACTATCGAAGACTTTATTGATATATTTATTTATTGATAAAGATCATATAAAGTTATACATTTAAATTACCACAGCATTATAAATGATAAATATACTGAAATGAGGTTGAATTCTAAGAGCCATCAGTGATCATGGTGCAACTTTTACCACGGTAACGCACATCTCGTCATTGATAGGAGGAATCCGTCCCTACCCTTTCTTTACCCATTAAAGTAGCGAGAACTAGGTACCATATTCATCTTTCAAAGCTTCTCCTTATCAATTCTGAGGGGCCACCAATAGGAGCATATAAGTTGCCCCGGCAAAACAGGACAAACTTTGCACAGCCAGATTCGTTGTTTGGAAGAAATAAAAAAATGCCCGGGAACCGTACTTCTATGACCAATAGTTTTTGAGAACAATGTATGACATCATAGACGGTTTGCGAAAAAAAACACTTTATTTGACCACCACTGAATGGGTGTCGGAGCCTGTCTCATGGTCACCATGATCTCCAGTTCTGACCCCTTTAGATTTCTTCCAATGGAACCATGTAGAATAATTGGTTTATTGAGACCCAAATACTTCAAAAATTAACTTAGTACATTCGTTTTAGAAGTTCACTTTTGTGGATACTGTTGTTGTTGTTACTTATGGTACTTGCCATGGACAAGCTCCGCTGACACATCATTAAATTTTTAATCCGGTTATATACGTCTCTTGTTTTTTTACAAGTAGCGCCATCTAGGCTCAAGAGTACGACTTAACTACACACACGTCACAACCCTTTTTAGGGGGTCGACTTCATTCATGCAAATTCATTCATACATCTCAGATCGTAATTTAGGCCTGGTACAGAGATCGATCATATCTGACCCAGTGCCCTCAGTGATATTACTCTCGATATGGAGGATATTACTCTCGACCTAAAGAGTACGAGTCCAACGATCTACCAACCAAGCCGTCCCGGCCCACTTGTGGAAACTATAACAATAGAACGTGCACAATTAACCATTGCACAAATCGCGCATTCATGCCTCCATATGCATGGGGACATTTTGCACAATTTCCTATTTAAAATTATGCAAGTATTGATGTTCATATTTCGAATCAGGATTATTTTCGTAAATTGTTTATGATGTTATACATTTTTTCCCGCGTTTTTCTACGAAACTGGGTCTTAAAAGTACAGTTCTTTGTTCCGTTTAATGTCTTCCTATCAATGAATCTGGCTGTACAAAGTTCATCCAGTCTTTCTGGGACACCCTTATAGTTGTAAACAGGGCATCTATATTTGAATATTAATGTTGAAATCATTTGTTTTTAATGGTCTTAAAATTGTGAAATATACTTTTGTCAGCTTTTCTTTATTCTAAATTGTAACTATATCATATTTTCAATTTCAATAAACCAGTATTTTGATATCTTAAACCAAAAGTTTTGAAACCTACCGTCCCAAAAATAATTGCAAAAAGAAGAAAGACACATTTTTCTCTAATTTTGGAAAATTATTTTCCAAAATCAGAGGTCATTAACCAAATTTAATTCAATATAAAATATAAAAGAAATAATTTCTATTTGTTGCAAAGTCAATTTTATATTGTGGAAATCATTTAGTTAGAGTTGCTGTTTTAATAAAAAAAAGTATCATAAGTTCCATTTACATTTAGATGAATTAATAATTTTAAATTTCTGTACATCTCTTGGAAAGATTTTTTTTACTGAAAGTAAATTGTTGTAACTTACTACTAAGATTTATATAGTCTGTTTGATAACCACAGAATAATTCTGAATTTTATTCCAAAATTTCCTAATCTGTGTTTGATTTTAAATTTCTATACATATCCTGAAAACAATTTTTTACTAAAAGTAAGTTATAGCATATTACTGAGAATGATATATATTATTTAATTAACTACTGATTAATTCTGAATTTTATTCCAAAATTCTAATCTGTATTTGATTTGAGAACTGCAGAATTTCTATTATATCCAAATGTAATCATAGAAGGAAATACTGAATTCGAAATAAATATTTAACAAGCTTAGAATTCTTTTCAGATTTATATCTAATATCAGTGATTCCGTTTAAAATAATGAAAGCTTCTGCTACTGAAAATTGTTAATGTCTTTGTTATATTAAATCATTCGATTAGCAATGAAACGTCTAAAGCCTTTTAAATATTTAAATTCGACTTCTAGCCATTTAACATCAATTAATATTCCGACTTTATTCTACTTGAATACTAATTCCTGGAAAATCTGAAATATCCGGGTTCGCACATAAGAGTTATGTAATAATTAGGTAATTATTGAATTTCATCATATTTGATTAATTCAAGATACTAATTCGAGAGCATTTCAGATCACCACTTAACAGTAATAGTAAATAGGATTTGAAATATGCTTTAAATGTATCGCAGTATAACCATTTAAGGCATTATGCCAAATATATTTTGAAATCATAGAATCTAATAGAATTGCACATACCGCTAAACATTCGATGCCATAAAGCTAATTGGAATAGTACTGTGTGTCTCAAATGATTTCAGAATGTTTGTCAACCTGGTATTGTGATTAGACCATAATCAAATTCGGTTCTGGCTCTGCCTTTCGTGCAAATGTTATTAGGACAAGACCCATACGGTTGATGTCCTATCGGAAATATATTTATTATCATGTCTGTTGTTGTCATGTTGTTTTGGGGATGAGGGTTTTTGAGTCACCCTAAATCCGTTGGCAAAAAATAAAAATTTTAATCAGTAGTTGAAAAATAAAAGCGTTATAATCCGCACGCGCTTCACAAAAAGTCAGCTTTCAATAACGTGTTGTCATTGCATTTACAAAAGCTTTGATTTAAAAAAAGTTAATAACTAAAGCAAATAAAACCTAGAAAAATGTCATTTTGAGCATGGGATTATATGGGAATAAATAAAT
This sequence comes from Argiope argentata, assembly GCA_026289955.1. Classification (NCBI taxonomy): domain Eukaryota; kingdom Metazoa; phylum Arthropoda; class Arachnida; order Araneae; family Araneidae; genus Argiope; species Argiope argentata. The sequence goes on along the minus strand of JAOUZG010036900.1, from coordinate 276,285 downwards.
AGGAAATGTGATATTTTGTAAAACAATAAACGCGGGACAAAGTTTTTTTTTTTATCGTTGGCAATACTAAAGTGACTAATTCAATGAAACAATTAAAATGAATAAAAATATAATTTAACTTTCACTAGCAGGTTGATCTTGACAGTTCAAGAAAGTATGTTCTGACATGAAACATTGAAATATGCATAGCGGATTTCATTTTAATCTGTATTTAAGTCGTGTGATCTCTAATAAACGCTATTGGTTAATATTATTTTTTAACTTGAATAATTATAAAATACTTTTTTTATATTTTAAGTAATTTTTTCTATCTATCTATCTATCTACACATTAATTTATGATGCATTAGTTATTGTATTCGGGATAATTTTTTTTCTTTCATAGCTGTAATACTAAATTCAGTAATGCAAATCATTATTCTTTTTATTCATTGATGAAGCAAAGGTTACAGACATTAGGAAATCGAACAATGGTTGATTCATCTTAAAAATTAGAGGAATTATTTTTCTTTATATACATATATTCGTTTATGATACATTAATTATTTTCTTGTAGTTTAAAAATTTTTTTTCCTTTTATAGCCTGTTATACTAAATTCAGTAATATCTTTCATCATTCACTTTATTTATTACGAAGGAAAGATTACGGTCATCAGGAAAACGACTCATGGTTGATTCATCTTTAAAAAAAATCAAAAGATGTATTATTGTTTATATTTATATTCGTTTATGATACAGTATTTATTTCGTTTCATTTGATTTCATTAAATGAAAATTTTGGATCTATTTCTAGTTTATATTGTAAATTATCTAATCAAAATACATTTATACAAAAATTAGTTTTTGATTAAATTAACAAATTAATATTATTGAAAGTAAATAACAATTTATATTAAACACTAATATGTGACCTGGCAAAACTCTTAATTAAAAAATATTTTCTTAGTTTTTGAAAAAAAATACTATCGAGCTTTTAAAGAAACAAACAATTATTTTTAATAAAAAAATAGAGTATGAGATAAAATTTTTGAATACGTTAATTCAATCGTCATAAAATTTTCAAATGTATGACGATCGAATCATATGAAAACATGATGTTTTCGTTGGTATTTTTTGAATAATTAAAGACAACCAATATTAGAAGCTCAAAATCCCTATGGCAATGATCATAAATATCTATATTTATCAATATGTTTTAATCACATATATTTTTAAGAGCTTTTACCAGTATTGTATTATTATTTTGTATGCTTCTTAGAAAGCAGAAGGTTTTAAAAGGTTAACCTGCTTTTACCAGCATTACTTTTTCAAATTGATTTAAGCTATTTAATGATTTAAATTAATTAGGACAAACAATGATTTAAAAATAATAATATTCTCAAATTATAACTTTCTTTTTTTTGTCGGTTCTTAGAAAAATTCTCCTATGTAGGATATACTATATTTGCTACCCTTTTTTTTCTTATATTTTTTTCAGTCAATATGGATTTTTAAATATTTTACAGGCATTCTGATCATCCCATATTTTACAAAAGTAGAAGTAGAAAATATAGTATATTTCCAAACTATACAATTTTCAAAATGCATAAGTTTGATAGATAAATATTAAATGTTTTTTTCTATAATAACATACAATGATCCCACTAGAAAACAATTAAAAATACGCAATGACCATATTACCGGTAATAAATAATTTTGATCTTCCATATCAAAACTTTTCAAATACCGATATTATCATCAACATATTTTGTAATTAATTTAGTGCAATGAAGATTAAATTTTCATTAGAAGAAGCTTAAGATTTCACTATCTCTTGACAAGAGGCATTGTGAAGTTTTAAGTTACAGCATATCATTATGTCCTCTATGGTTACAAATTATCTACTGTTAATCAGCCTTTAAGCCACATTCTTCCGGTTCAATGAAGGTCATATAAGGTCACTCTTTCTGGCAAATTTTGATGAAATAGAAAAGGCTTTGAAAGAGTCTAGTAATATCCTACTTAAAAGATGCTGTTGGATTTTGCTTCATTCATTTATAATCATTGATAAAATTATGTTTAAACCTCCTGTTCAATGCAGGAAATTAATTTGTTTTACGTTATATATATGAAAGCTGATGAGGTAACAATATATAATAATGAAACCTGCTTCAAAGTTTAAATTCGATAAAATATTTGCAGTTTTCTGCTCATTGTTAAAATTAAGAAAAACATTTGATCATTAGCTGAGGAGGGAAAAAGTTAGGACTTTACTGGGGTACTTATACTTATATAATATTTTCTTTATACTCAAATTAAATCTTCTAATGAAAGAATTAGTATGAAAATCAATCAATATATTATGAAGATAGAATTCTTTATATATAAATATGTTTAATAAATTTTTCAAAATATATTATCATTGAGAAAAGTAATTGGAATTGACCATACATTTTCTTCTCGGATTACATGTGATACAGTAAATAATATTCAAAACAAAACATATTATTTTTAATTTTAACCCCCCCCCCCAGAGGCACCTCGTAATTGGGGATGAGGTGCTTCTGGCATGGTGGTTGGATCTCGCCAACCCAGAGGGTACACTAATAGGTGGAGGTTAGATTCCTCCCATCGATGACGGGACGTACTTCCTTCTGGGAGATGTACCGTGACCGGTGAGGGCTATTAGAACTCAACCACAGTTCTCTCTAATTGCTGTTGCTGTTGACCGGTCTTTCAGTTTCTAGGATTAATCCGTGTGTCCTTGTGGCTGGTTGGAGAGTCTGTTCTATGATTTAACTTTTTTAAATCATGTTTATTTATGGAAAACCAAAGATGCTCAATCGGCTTAAATCACTGAAAAATCTGTCAGAGAGTATGAAAAGTGCCATAAGTAACAATAAAAACAAGTTTCAATAAATTGGTGACGTTTACAAATAAATATTAACTTAATGTAAAGAACAAATAATATCTAACGTCTGAAAGCTTTACTACAATATTTTCAGATTTTATTAAATTAGAAACTTTAAAGAATAATTTATAGTTACTTATTAAAATGTTGTTTATAATTTATTGTATATTGCTTACTTATTGAGTTTTTTTAATTACTGGTAGTTTTGGCGCCAAGTGTTTATGAAAATTTAATTATCAGAGGATCAAAAAAGGCATCAATGCAAATATTTGAGTATGCATTTGGTTCCCTTTCATTAGTAAGAAAACACATAGAAGTTACTTTATGTTATATTTGAGCAGACCAAAATTAGATTAAATTTTCAGTTTTATTGAATAAATTATTTTATAAATAAACAATTTCTGTTGAAATTTCTACATTCAAACTAAGCCTTTCCTTTTCTGTTGATATAGATAATTATGCTTTTTTAGTCTTACACAGAGGCCGAGTGATTAAAAAAATTGCGAAAAATAATGATTAAAATTTGTGGTAGGGAAGATTTGGGAAAATTTTTTTAAAAATATTATCAAAAGTTTTTCGTTTTTGTAGTTTATTAATAGAAATTTTCAAGTTAACAGATAAAAATTTAGATTTTGTTTTTAGTTATTTTGAAATTATTACAATTTCGAATTTCTTTCTCAAAGTAAGATATTTTTTTCATTAAGTATTTTTTCCAAATTTTTACTATCTTCCAATTTTTATTGATGAAATAATTAAAAAATCTAAATAGATAATTATTGTTTGAATTTTGACCAACGAAAATAAAATTCAAATTTGTAGTGTTCAATTTCTCTTGCTGCGAATTTCTTTTGGAGTTTTTTTTTAACTGGAATTGCTAATTCTTGAGTAATTTTAGTCAGGTTCCGATGCTTTTAATATGTTTGTCTATACCATACAATTTAATTTCATTTATGATAACGGTTGGTTACTTACAAATTCACATGGCTCTGATTAATTGTTAAATGCAGTACTAACATACTCAGTAAATGCTCACGCTCATGGAACAGTATTTATTTTTTTAAATAAATCTATAAAAAGTTTTTTCCATCTTCGCCTTGTGTTCCAATATTTGTTATTCAAGCATTTCTTAATATAAAAATGTCTATCGATAGTGTATATTTTTTCAATGAATAAACTTTATATAACAAATAGTCTGCAGATTAGAAAAAAGCAAATGACCAAAGATTAAATTATTGACAAAATTGGAAGCCTTTTATTTGTAAGTGATCCTAATACCGTTACACCAAAATGGAAAAAAATAGCAGTTTTGTATTGTTTGAATTATTTTTGTTTTTAAATTAATGTCTTGAATTCAATTTATCCAAATTCTATGATGCATTTAAAGTTATTTTTTTAAACTTTTTATTTTTAAATTGCTTCAAATAAGTAAAAATAGATAGAAATAAGAAATAACAATAATCTTGTACAGTGTTAAATTATTTTCTTATGAATTTAAAAGTAACCGATATAT
>JAOUZG010036900.1:253809-266886 GCA_026289955.1 Argiope argentata | reverse complement strand
TTTCTTTATATTGCCCTACCGTATGTATCCCCAAATTTATATGGTGGCTGATGTATTTTTCCTAAATCAATTTTAATGTCCAGAAGTTAAGAGCATTAGAAACTAATTAGTGATCCCATTAGTAGCATTAGTGGTTTCACCAAATTATTAAGAACCTTTCATATACTTCTCAACTGTCCGTACAACTTTAGAATGGCTGACATTATTCAGAGGTATAAAAGTAATATCTTACGGAATAATTATTTTTTTGTCGTTCAGTTAAATAGAGATTCAATAATGGACTTCTTTAAGTTCTGTACCACTAATTAAATTTTTTCAGTAATATTAAAATGAACGTCACAATTGAGAGCCAAATATCAGCTTATCTTTCCAATACAAACATTTCATATTTATTTTCTATAAAAAATTTTATTACAAAAGCAAATATTTTAATTATTTTCATAATTTTTTTATATTCTTGATTTTTGACACTTTAAAATAAATATACCAATAAGAAAATAAATGTTACATTCAGGAGCAGGTGTTAACTAAACATTTAATAAGTGGAAATATCAATATTGCGCGATCAATCGTACCTTTAACCATCCATGATAATAATCTACGTTACCATACTATCATCTTAGTTTTAAAGCAACTTAAATTAGTTTGTGCAATTGCCATTTCGGATAAAGAGCTGCAATTGCTTGGCTGTACCATAGGTATCATTTGAATCAAAACGTTCTGACTTATTTATTTGATCAATATATAATTAATTGCTTTCAACTAATAATGGGCTTTAAACTCAATCAACCAATTTTTCTATGAAATCCCCCCCCCAAGTACCTTTCATGAAGTGTTTATAGCTTAGATATCATTTTCTCTCATTAAAATGACGTTTTTACCCCTCCAAGTTTAAGTGGTTAGATGAGCTTAGAAAATCATAATGCTTTTAATAAGCAAACTAACTTGAATTTATCCCTCAAAATCCATATATACACATATTGATACCAATACTGGCATATCTTAATTTTGATCAAATGACATTGATTGAATTGGATTTAGATGAAAAAAATGATTAATAGTAAGAGGTCATTAATTTAACTAGATAAAAGTCAATCTCAAATAAATCGAAGAATTCCCTTTATCTTTTATTCTTTATATCGAATGTTTTCATTGAGTTATATTAATCCTCATAACTTATCAAAATATATTGAATGAGGAAATGGGATTTTGGCGAATCTAAAACTTTTAAACTATTCCAATCTTAAAATTACTTTATAAATTTTTTATCTATCTTCCAGAAACTGATATAGTTCTATTGACAATGATTTAAAAATAAAACATATATAGTATTTTACAAGCTGAGAATTAAATATTCATCTATAGAATGAAAGTAACAAGAGTATACACGAATTTCTCCAGATAAAACGTTTTTATATATTAATCACAAATCCTTTAAATAAATCTTATTTGATGTAATCTTTTTCTGTGAAATGAAAAAAAGCTTTTAGTTGAATAGAGTGGTGAATTATGACTGTCATTTTGAATAGAATTTGTGTATTGATTATTCATTGTAGAAGGGTTGAATATGATATCTAGGCACGCGAGGCACGTTTTTATTATGCTTTATACATTCATAATAAAATTGTCATTTATCAAACAATTTTCTTTATTTGTTTCGGAAACCGAATGATGAACCCTCATATTAAATGGAACAATGTTTTTTTGTTAATTTATTTTCCCTTATTTTGTTTAGACCGTCTCATTTTAATTATGGTAAATGTGGCGAATTTATAAGTTTTACTGAGTCTCAAGTGATGAAAGTGCAACAATAAGAACTTAAGAATTTGATAAAGAATTGAAAAAGATAAGATTCAAGGAAAAGCAGATTAAAATTTTGTTAAACCTGAGGAATAAAAATAATGGTACCTGTCATGGAGAATTTGAAACAAAAATTGTGCCTATTAATGAAGATTATTAAAATTTGAAATCTGTATATACGCCTGAGTAGGCTCATTAAATTTATTCCAATGGTGACTTCAAGTTATGCTTTTTGTAAAATCCTGTTGCTGTTGTTACTGGCACTTGCCGTGGACAAGCCCCCCGCTGATACAGCAGCATATTTAAGCCGAAAGGGACGTCTGCCAAGATCAGAGATAGCTCACTTGAGCGGGTACTCCGTAATTTTCCGTTCCGTTCCGTTCTTGTTCTTGAAGTATCGCCAAATAGGGCCATGATTACGACTTAGCCACACACTCACCACATTTGCTTGCACAGCCCCTTTTTACAGGGGGGGGGCATTTACACATCTGACAGATATAGCACAGATGAACAACCATGCCCGTACCAGGACGCCCAGAACACGAGAAAGACGCTCTACCTCTGTGCCAGAAAGCCGGCTGGAAAGTCCTAACATTTTTTATCGAAATTAATAAATTTTGTAAGAAGTAATTAGATGCAGAATCCACATAATCAATCCATCTTGGATATTTCTTATTAGGTTTTTATAAGCATGTACGAAATATTTTTTTACTAATTTTGTTAAACGTCATGAATGAAAATGATGGTATTTTTCATGAGGAATTTGTAACAGAAATTGTACCGAATAAACGAATATTATTAAAATTTGAAATCCGTTTATAGGCTTGAGTAGGTCAATTATTTAAAATTTATTCCCTTCGTGATTTCAAGGTATGCATATTATAAAATCATAACATTGTTTATCGAAATTAATACATTTTGTAAGAAGTGGCAAGATGCAGAATCTACATACTCAATCCATTTTAGAGATATTTTATTAAGTATTTATAAGCATGTACGAAATATTTTTTTACTAATTTTGTTAAACCTGGGGAATACAAATTATGGTACTTAACATGGTGAATTTGTAACAGAAATTGTACAGAATTTCAAGTGATCAAAATAAAACAGTAAGAACTAAAAAAATTGATAAATAATTCCATAAAAAAAGAAGATTTTAAAGAAGAATTAGATTATTGAAATCTGAAATCAGTATTCAAGCTGATTATATACATTATTTTAACCCTTTGCACTCAGATGGTGTCTTTGACTCACCCTTCAAGATTGTGCATCATTTTGACTTTTTATTTATTTATTTTTCAGATTTAATTGTTAAAAATACCTACATAATGTTTAAGACATGTAAATTAATTTTTTAAAGAAATATGTATATTTATTTTTCGTAACAATAAACAAATCGTTGTATAAGGAGAATAATTTTGAATCTCTTTATTTTCCGGAATGCAAAGGGTTAAATTTACTTTGTTAGTGCTTTCAAGTTATATATCTTGCAAAATAATAAAATTTCTGATCCAAATTAATAAATTTAACAAGCAATAACTAGGTATAGAATGTACAAATATAAATATTATATAAGTCTGATTCAGTTTTTATAAACATATGAAAAATTTTAACTAGCGAAGATTGTGAATGAGTTGAAATCTCTGTACAGAAGCTATCACGTTCCATCAAAAACTCCTACAAGAATCTTTAGAAGAGTAATTAACTTTTAACTTCAGCTAACTTGGCAATTTAGATATGTCTCATATCTCAGAGATTTATGATTTGAAGACATGTATGTTCAATCAATCACCGCAAAGTAAAGAAATCCAATGTTCTAAAAAGCATTAAAAGTGCCTTTTAATAGATCTATCCAACTGCTAATTTATTATCAGCCAAATGTGTCGACTTGTGCAATATATCAATATTTTTGTTTATTAACCATCTGAAAACCGATCGAATATGTTTAAAATGCTTTGAACACCTCGCATTTCAGAGGTGATAAAGTGTCTGTCACTTTTAACGTAAATGTTCTTAATCTTATAAAGGCCCCGTCGTTATCGGAAACACTCAGACGTTTTAGCCAAGTATTAAATTCGGACAACGACCTTGGGTTGATGCCAGAAAGTTAAGAAATTTAAATTACGGGACTGTTTAGTTTCGTTAAATAGCAGTTCCTTTTAGAATGTGTTTTCTCATTCTGAATAATTGAAATACACTGAATGAGAGAGAGAGAAAGAGATGGCATTTCAATGTTCATTTAAAGGGCTAATTTGCAGGGGAAGAGTTGGAAATCCAAATCCATAAGCAGGTCTCAATGGAAAAGGAAATCGTGGATTGAAATTAAATATTTAAGTTAATTTTCTTAATATGTAGATTGATATTCTATTGATAGCAACTAGATAATTGTTTATTTGTTCGGTTATTTTGAAATTTTTTAAAAGAAAATATTAATTATTGTTTTAAATATTTGGAAAAACTTTTTAACATTTGGGTCTGGGATAGACTGGTTGGTAGGGTGTTGGGTTCTCATCCCTTCCGCTGCGAGTCCGAACCCGCCAGCCAAAGACTCCTCATGTGTGCGGTGGTTGGCGCAAGTTAAATCTATCGGGGTTACAAAGTGATATTATTCTCACGCTCGATGTCGAGTATAATATCATTAGTGGCACAGGGTCAGAGAAGATTGTTCTCTTTTCCAGATGAAAATAACGTTCTGTTGATAAATGAATGAAAGGCAAGAACGAATTCCACCCCACAAAAAAGATTTTTGATGTGTATGAACTAGAAAACATAATTCTGCCCTCGGGTTTTGAGGGGTCCATACCCTCAAAAGCACCCCCCGGGGGGGACCTTGTTATTCGGTATGATATGCTTCCGGAATGATGGTTGGATCTCGCCAACCCGGTGGGTACACTAATAGGTGGGGGTCAGGCTCCTCCCACCGATGACGGGACGTACTTCCTTCGGGGGGGTTGTACCGTGGCCGGTAATGGCCATTAGGACTCAACCACAGTTCTCGCAAATTGCTGTTTCGGCGGTCCGGTCATTCAGGGCTTATGGTTAATACGTGTGCCTTCGTGGCCGCTCGGAGAGTCTGTTGTATGATTACACTCAAAAGCTATTGACCCCTCCCCCTTTGCAATAAAGGAGAGGAGAACAACGACTCCTTAACATTTAAATATTTGAGAATTTACTTTTTTGTAAGCGTGTCATTATATTGTCTTTAATAAAAAAACTATTATGTGTTGAAAAAAATTGCAAATACTTTCAAAAAATCCTGAATGAAATCAGAAAGATGCAAAATAAAACCATAATCGAAAATATGATAATTTTTTCGTAAAATATAATGTTTCTATATAAGATGCAGTTTATGCATGTAAAAGTGATCCTCATGTTGCATACAGTTCATTTAAGTATCCTGAGATGACCACTGTTCGGCGGTTTTGTCTCACTATTGACCTAGGAAGGATGTACGTATTTATAGAATTAAAAATAAAGAAACCTCTTTCTTTCATATTTCTTTTCAATGCATGTTCAAAAGTATAGAGTGTTTCAGAATCCGTTGGTAAACAATATATTATAAGTTCTTTAAATTTTATATGATCATGATGGTGAGAATAATACTGACAAAAAATGGAAAAAATTAAGAATGTGAATGTGAAAAGTTAAGAAGAATTTAATTTCTAAAAATCCCCAGAATAACACATAATATGATTATTATGTTGATTTTTTCCCAAAAATAATGTCAAAATTTTAGTATACGTAATGGAAATATGATTTATATACCTTACATGTATAAAGTTCAAAATATATATAATCGATTTTGCCAATTTTGATACACAATAGTTTAAGTTTCTGAAAGTTCAGAATAATATTTTCTAAAATAGTTTGTGTTCTTTGGAAACATATACATTTACCAAAATGACAAAAATATTTGGTTTCAACACAATTTCTCTGAAAAGTTGAAAGAAAAACTTTGTTTATAAAATAAATATCTTCGAAATAGGAAAGGACATAAATTGACTTTTCTGCGTTAAGAAATTGTTTTAAAATATAGAATCGAAACTTCTTTTTCAGTAATTACGAAGAAGAATGTGTAGCATTCTGAGATCCTCATGTTCACATTGTTTTACAAGAAAATACCAATATTAGCACTGAATACACAAAGACAAAAGTAAAAATAATCAATCATTTGGTTTCGAAAGGATTATGAATAAAATTTAGAAAACGCAAATGATAGTTAGATAAGTTTTTTTTTAATTTTTTTACGCATTTGTGCTTTTTTAATTATGTTTAAAATTTTTCATGCTGATTTATAGATGTGATTATTGCTAAAAAATTATTTTTGAAATGACACAAAATTTATTCCCTCCACACCCAATAAATTCCATCATACTGTGATGCTATCATTTGATTGAGTAGAATCTATCAATCAGGATAGCTTACTAAATTACAGCAACTATAAATACAGTCACAAATAATCTAGTGATATTCAATAGGTTGCAAAGGGTTTTCAAAAGGAATTTTAAATAATCCGATGTTAAAGTAATTTCCCAAACTCCAGCAAATAAATAATATGACTGAGAATTTAACAAGAATGTAATATACGCTATAAAGGGAAGCTTTCAGTAAAAGAAAACTTTAAAATCATCATTCAACTTTAAAATATTGTTGTAAATGGAAGAATGATAGATATCTCCGTATCAAAAATGAAAGCAAAATTTAAGATTCTGCAACGAAAACGTCATTTTCCCCTTGAGTTGTGACACAACTGATTCCAAGTAATAATACAATATTTCATGTATTCGTTTATTCTTCGTTCATAATAAAGTTAAATACGTGATTGTCTTTATGCATATAGATGATCTACAATGGAGAATATTTGTCCTAAAATATAAAGTTTAGAACAAATATTCTTTGAAAGATGCGCATGAGAATAACTATTATATGCTGGCGTCCTAGTATAGGGATAGCGCTTCTTCCCCATAATCTTGTTGTCTCAGGTTCAAGTCCCGGTTTTGACAGAGTTGTTCTTCTTCTTCTGTTTTCTATATGTGAGGTGTGGGAATACCTCCCCTTGTAAAACGGTGTTTTGCAAGCAAATAGGCATGAAGTTGCTAAGTCATACTCTTTGGCCTAGTTGGTGCTAACGAAAAAAATAAGAGATGCTCAATCGGCTTAAATAGTTGAAAAATCTGTCAACAGTGCCATAAGTAGCAACAGCAACATAATTATGATGTACAAAAAAGTTCTTGCCGTGGCCCAAACATAACATGATGTACAAACTGCGTAGTCTATTGTTAGTCTTCGAACTAATCCCCATCTGCATCTAGCACATTCTGCCAACTTATCTCCAGTTGTTCAATCCCCTTGCCTTAAAACTCAGGGGTGGGGGACGCAAAGAAATCCCTTAGAGGTTTTCACACGTCTGCTTCATTGGTGAAGAATTTACAACGAAGATGATTGCCCAGGGAATGGAAGAGGTGGTAATCTGATGGTGCAAGGTCAGGTGAGTAAGGAGGAGGGCACAAAGTCTACCAACCAAGTCGCTATATCGTATTCTTTGCCACCCGTGCGACATTCTGCCTCGCGTTATCATGCAATAACAGTACACCCTTTCGATTAACCAGTGCTGGCTCTTTCTGATGCAATGCTTGTTGTACACTTTCCACTTGCTGCGAGTGCAGGTCCTCAGGGAGCATTTGGCCTGTTGGTAGCCAAAGATGATCATCATCCAAGGCCAGTGGTCTTCCTCCGTGAGCTTTATCACAGAGGTACAAATCTTCCGACCTGAGTTTTTGAAACCAATGCCTAGCCGTACGTTCATTGACAGCACTATCCCCAAACACTTGACATATTATGCGACTTAATTCAGGGACTGATAAGCCCACTTTGAAGTCTTAAAGTAAACAACCCCGAACGAGCTCCTTCGATGCGTCCATTTCACTTCGCTATTGTACGAGTCCGATTGATGAATGTGAGCAGTGGACCTGCGTTTATATCAACTGATATTCCAACTCTCGACTGACGGTTTCTCAATCACGCCAAGCATGAATTTGCATACTTATTTTCACTTCTTTCAATGGAAACGTGCAAACGGCAAGAACTTTTTTGTTTACTACGTATATATAATTTTTAATAAAAAAAACTAACTGAAATTTTGATATTTTTCTTTGTTAAATTCAAAAAATACAATTATGAGAAATAAATAATATAATAAAAATTAATGTTACAAAATTTTAAAATCAAAAATTAAATTCTCAAATAAAATTATGGATCTAATTATAGGTGTTAAACAATTTATCTTTTTTAAAAATAATGATTTTTTTTAAAGTTTCAAAAAATATTAATTAATTTTTTTATTGTTTATATGAAACAGAAACCATTTCCTTCGTACTAATTTCATCAAACATTTATTAATAGATTAGTCTTCTACTTTAAAACCAAGGAATGAAGATTTTGTTCATATTTTATAATATGAACAAAACAGGGGGGTGCCTTGCAGCCTTATTTCGTACTGCGTTTGTGTAATTAGGATCCTTGTGCCTCTTTATGCAATGAAAATTTGTACCTTTGTAAATTATTTTTTATTTTATCCCTAGCTCTTCTTAGCCAACATGCAGCTGAATACTCTTACAGTGTAAAAACTAATTACACAATTAAAGATTTATGTTAGTATTAACACTATGAAATCGCTGTAATATTGGAAAATTCTACAATCCTCATGTAAACATTCCTAATCATTGGTAATTTATGCTCTTAATGGGCTCACATTACGATATTAAGAAAATGTAAAATGGTATAAAAATGTAAGATTGCAAACAAAATTAGAAATAGGAAATTGGATGTTAAGATATGTTTTCATGCCATTTCAACACAAAAATCTATTTCCAAAAGCACACAGTTGCATATATAGAGCAAAATAGTGCAACTTAAGTAACACATTTTTGTAGTTTGAATTTAAAAATTATTATACAGCTTACATTATCTTTAATATAAAATACTGATGCATTATCTTTAATATTAAAATATAAAAAATACCCAGAGTGATTTAGAATCAAGCGGAATCTATGTCTCTATATAAATTTACTTAGTTTGATAATAAATCAGATAACATTTTATGCTAATTAAATACTTTTATCATTTTCCAGAATATAAAAATAACATTTAGTGTTGAATTGAATAAGATTGTTAAGAAATATTTCATCCAAATACCAAGGCATCAAGAGCAATTTTAATTACTTGAAAGAAATGATTTGCTCAAAAATAAACTAATTACTAATAGTCGTATAAAGTCAAGGAGATACGCCAACACCAATCACTTAGCCGAGTAACTGAATATTCACAGGGTGGTCTCATATGGTATGCATTGAGATATACTCATCATTGATAAAGAAATTATTCTCAAGTTTCTCAGATATTTCTATATTTCCAAAATAACACGTTCTATTTTCTCACCTCAAGTCTCTCTTCCCAAGAGAAAAGATAAACGTTACAATGTAAAAATTAATGCATCTTCATCCACTTTTAGTTAAACTAACTTGTAATCAGTTATAAGATGAAGAATATACTTGGAAATATACTTCAACATCATATACATTTTTTTCATATGATATCGAATATATTTTAATAAATTTAAAGCTGCATCATATTTTTGAAATAATTTACGTGTTCGATATCTCAAAGCCATTAAAGATAGAAACAAAAAATTACCAGTTCCGTTTTCTTTTTCTAATAATTAACCGATTTTTTTTATCCAAGCATCATCTGAGCTGTAAATCATGCCAATTAAGTTTAGAATAGGCACCAAAAATATGAATTTCATCGATTTGTAGTCAGTTTGACACAAATGAATATATTTTACTATATTTAAAACTGCATATATTTTTGACTTAATTTACATGTTCGATATCTCAGAGCCATTAAAGAGAGATACAAACAAAAAAAAATATCAATTCAATTTACTTTTTTTAATAAGTTATAAACAAAATATTAGCGTTTTTTTAGATTCAAACAGCCCATGGGCTGTAAATCATGTCAAATTAATTTAGAATAGGAAGATAAATTATGAATTTCTTCGACATGAAGTCAGTTTGAGACAAATAACATTAGAGACATCAAGTATAACAAAATATCTTCTTCAGAAGTGTGTTATTTACTGGCTGCCATTAGGTTTATAAACTGCTAAATTGTTGAAGAGGGAACAAATTTAATGATTAATACATGTGTTAATTTATATTAACTCGAGATTATATGAATATGCAATGATATTAAAATACGATTTAATAATTTTCAGAATTACGAATCAAAATTTTGTAAATTTATGATTAGCTGCTTAGAATTAATAATTTAAATACTGGTAAAACCTCTCTCAAATCAGTTAATGGATAAAATAACTATAATTAAATTTAGAATTAGGTATAAACTCTCATTTCATGAATGATTTAACACAAAAAAATTAAAAACATAGGAAATCTACTGAGTCAATTTTTTTCAAGAGCATTCGACGTTTTTTTAAAACTATTCTATGTATTATCAATTAATTATTATTTTACACTAAAACACAAAAAATGTACACAAAACACAGTAACAGAACACAAAAAAAACATAAAACAAACAAACATTTAACACAAAAAAAATTAAAAACATATTAAGTCTACTGAGTCATGTACAATTTATTCTATTTCATTTCAGAATAATTCAATTTTTAAAAGAACTCTTTAATTTTTTTCAAGAGCATTTGATGTTTTTAAACTCTTCTATGTATTATAAATTAATTGTAATTATGCAGAAAAACACAAAAAATACACTATTTAACACAACAAAAACTCACACACACAAACAAAAAACAAACAAACATATACTTAACACACAAAAATTTAAATACATAGGAAATCTACTGAGTCATATACAATTTATTCTGTTTCATTTCAGTGTAATTAAATTTTTAAAATAACTCTTTAATTTTTTTAAAAGAGCGCTTGATGTTTTAAAACTATTCTATGGATTATCAATTGATTGTCATTATATTGTCAAAATTCATTTCTAATTAGGAAGTAAGGTAATTCATTATAAATTTGAAATTGCTACATTCTGTTACTAATGAGCCACATTAAAATAAGCATCTCATTAGATTTCTTAATGAGATTTTAATGCGTATAATATTCTCAATTGATGAGAAATGAACAAAATTGATTGTTAGATAGATGTATTCGATTAAGTTATTGTCGTTGATAAGATGGCTTGAATAAAAGGAATGTGTAGAAAGCACCCATACAAATTTATATGGGAAAAATGTATTTTTATGACAAAAAGAAATCATAAATAAACTAAGTAATTTTTGCAATGTTCGTAAATAATTTATTAAATTATTTGTTGTCTTTAGTCATTTAATTAATAATAAATTTAACATAAATTCTAAAATGATTTCATTTATGTTTGAAAAATTTTAAAAAGGAAATATAGTTTAATAATTTTAAAAATGAAGAAGAATGTGTGTATGCTAAACTGCATTTTAAAATCAGAGCATTTGATTTATAGTCATCTAATTTAAATCAATTTTTTTGTAGATGCCTTTGTATTTTAATGCCTGGTGTCGAGCAATTAAATAATTATATATAGTTTCTGATCTTTCTTCAAATGAATATTTAATTCTGGAATATAAATGTCATCTCTAAATTTGAATAAGCAATACTTCTAGCTGAAGCATTTTTGATATCAAAATGGGTAATAAAGTTGTAAGTGTTATGATTTGTTATAAAGTAATAAAATATAGCTAATGTTGAATCTAATACCTACTGAAAATAAATAATTCCTAATTAATGTTAAATAATCTTAAATAAAAAATATACCAAAACAAATTGAAACTGTTATTTAATTAAATATTTTGCTTATATAATTCATTCCGAAAATATTAGAAAAGAAAAGCAAACATATTACACAATATAAAACTTTAGTCGGAGTAAATGGTAATTTAATTGAAAAATAGTTTAGAATTAAAACAAGTTGATATTGTTTAATCGATTACAAGGTTCTGAAATTTTATATGAATTCTCAATAAAATAATATATATTTAAAATATAGTGATAAATAATTCCTTTCTATTGGCATCATTACATAAATCATTGTATGCTATTTTTTGTTTATTTCGGGCTTTAATTGGTAAATATCGTAATTTCTTTTACAATGATGTAATGATGAAAAGTTTGTCGCTTGTCTTTCATTTATTTGTAATTTCTTTTATTTCTGTTGTCTTTCTATACCCATTTTTGTTCTCAGATCAGAAGTTTTTACAAAACGCCTGGATTTTCAAATGATATGCAGTAGTATTCTCTATTATATTTGATAGATTTGAAAATACTATGAACGACTTTGGATACTAGAGGACAAATGCCATAGTAGCTATAAGTCTCAAGAACTGATACCATATCAATAAAGCAATGGTATGAACGGTTACAATGATAAATATCTTTGTTATGAATGTGCGGTAAATGCTGTTAGCTCTACGCCCGAATTCGCAATTATTATATGGCTCATTAGCTTTCACCACATACTCTCTCACAAGTGAGATGGTGGTTAGATGAACGATGTAATTGTGCCAAGCTCATGGCGAGAACGTGTCTGTGTTGGTGGTGAATTTAGCTGCTGTATTTAATGCGCCTTGCGACATTTGCTGCCGATAGAGAGCACCACAACAAATGTACGAAAGTTAATTATTCAAGGTTGCCAGATCACCATTGTGGTAGATGCGGTTAGCTCTAGGCTTGAACTCGTAATCTGAGAATTAGTAGCCGAATGACATAAACATCAAGCAAAAGTGACACTGGTTGTAATCTGGCTTACAAAACTTTCAGCGCAAGCGTTAAACGATCGAAGGTATGTAAATGACATTGGACGTAACATCATTTATTCCATGAATGCATATGCATATAAGAAAAACATAGACATGTCTATTAACTTTCAAGATAAGAATGTGATATTTTATGTAAGATAGTTGAATAAGACATATTAACACACACCATATACAAAAAAGGAAAAGTAAATAGTCATCGAAGTCCAATAGTCACAAAAATGTAAATGGAGATGAACATATACATAAATATAGAGAAGAAATTTAAAATTTTGTGTTAATTTAAAATAATATGATTAAAATTTATTTTATATAAAATGCTAAGACGTGTTCTAAGTAATATTAATTTACTTTAGAAAAATATAGGTTTGTATCGAAAATAAATGATAGTAAGGACTAATAATAAATCATTCTAATTTGTGCTTAACATTATTCCTCTTAGCTCTATA
>JAOUZG010036900.1:181111-244856 GCA_026289955.1 Argiope argentata | reverse complement strand
ATCCTTTTTTAAAATTAAATTTAATTTGGTAAACGAATGCATTTATAAGTTAACTTGCAAGTATGTATATTTATTATAAATTATAAATGCCTTAAATGTGTTTTTAATCCTTTTTGAAATTAAATTTATCTTGTAAACGAATGCATTTATAAGTTAACTTGCAAGTGTGTAAATGCATTTGTATAAAAATAAACGGCATGTATGGGATAAATTATCTATGCAAGATTAAGTTATAACATAAAAATTTCTTAAATTTAAGATTTATGCCGTTAATTAATGAAAGAAATATGAAAATTCTTATATTAAGAGTTATTATATAGAGCATTCAGCCATTTGGTTTATTTTCTATATTAAGAAACCGACGTGTGGTTAATTATCATGTGAATATACACAGAAATGGTAAGCAATTAAGCGAATGACAGATTTTCCCTTAAGGCAACTGTAAATTCTACGAAAATATTTCGGAAACAAATGGTTCGTTGAATACGGTGACACATTTTCTGTCAATTTCTGGCACTTTTGGGGATTTAAACAGAAATTTCCTAAAGGGATTATGCATAACAACTGGCGATAATGGGATTTTCTGTCCTTACAATCTGTGATTATTAAACAAAATTATGGATTCAGCCTTCCTATATTTAGAAAATTGAATTAATAGTTAAATGGAAGACTCATGGTAAAATTAATATTGTATAGTTATCGATCATGAATTCTTCAATTTATGGTTAAACAAAATTCAAATGCAATTAATTTGATATAATTTTGGCATAATAATCTTCAACCCATAGGTTTAGAGTTATTTATAGTGTAAATATTTGAAATAACACAATAAAAGTTTCGCGAAATTTATCAACTTAGAAATAAATTAGAATTAATATTTTGAAAATTAGGAGGTAATTTACGGCATTTCTAGTAGAAATAATAATTTTTTGCATAAATATGCGCATTAGCTCTACATAACAACATATGTAATGGTGGTTAAATTAAATGTATTTAATTTAACCACCATTAGCACCAACATTAGTGATCAAAGATACAATGTCATTTTTGATATTATGGTTCAGATAAATAATTTATATTTTTAAAAAAACTAGTTTGTTTTGTTCTGTTTGATTTAAACTTTTTCTGTAACCTTATTACTTAGAAATTGTTTTCTTATTTCTGTGATACAAATTAATTTCTAAAGCCTCATTTTCTTAGGATTTTCGGGTCTCTTGGGATCGATATTTTGACGAAATAGCAGACCTTTCACAAAAAAAAATCCCTGGTTTGAAAACCTGTCTGAGGGTGACCCTTGAAAAATCTTCAGTCTTCATTCATTGTATTTTTTTATCCTTTCGATTTCGAATTTTAATGAAACCTTTTTTGCTAATTTAGTTCTTTTTATTTGTGTTCTAGTTGTAGCATCGTTAGCGCTCTCTACATACAATGTTCTTTTTGATATCAAGGTTCAGATAATTTGTTTACGACTTTTTCATATTGTTTTTCTTTGATATGATAGTGAAGCACAAGAATTAATTTGAAACGACATCAACTTAGGACACTGAAAAAGGCTCAGCGACCTTGGAAACTATCCCTTTTTTAAAGGCCTACTGTTGTATGTCGAAAAAATGTATAGTTTTTTACAGCTTTATCTTCCAATAGCTATTTTTTGTTGCATCTATATTCAAAAGAAAAAAAAACATTAAAAAGGATTTTTTAATAAACAAATGACCTACGTTGGATATTTGCAAGATAAAAAGTTAAATTATGTATTTCTTGGTTTTATGAGATAGTGAAAATAGAGATTTAATTTTCAAGTTTTAACTGTTTTTCCCTGATACAAAAGATAAATTTAGGACTATAAATCCAGAATTTTGCCCGATAATTTGATTTCCTGCTCATTAAAATTTTGTTTTCTGAGCAACATTGTGGATCTAGTGATCCTATTTTAAAATGGTAGCATTAAAATTATATATTTCCTTTAATGTAAGCTTTAATTTGTAATTCGACCTAATTTGGCGAAATTAATTCTAATCAATATCATATATTATTAATAAACTCGTGCTTGATGTCAATTTCATTAAAAAATGTGAGTCATAAGAACAAAAATGCTGGATGTAATATATTTACTTAGGAAAGAAATTAAAAGCTTTTTTTATGAAACTAGAACTTATTAACCATATTCTTAAGAGAATCAATAATTAGTTTTGTATTAATGTCTATATTAGTAATACTGTACAAGTCATGTATTATGGAATAACACATATCTGTTTCCAAGGTATCTTTTACCATACCACTTACAAACTATTTGTTATTACATAACACATATCTATTTCCAAGGTATCTTTTACCATACCACTTACAAACTATGTGTTATTGCATAACACCTATCTATTTCCAAAATAACTTTTACCATACTATTTGCAAACTATGGGCTATTGCATAACACATATCTATTTCCAAGATATCTTTTAACATATCATTTATAAACTATATGTTATTGCATGACACATAACTATTTCCAAGATATCTTTTGCCATACCATTTACAAACTATTTGTTATTGCATAACACATAGTTATCTTGTTAGATATGTGTAATGCAATAACACATAGTTTGTAAATGGTAGGGTAAAAGATATCTTGAAAATAGGAAATAGAGTAAAAGATTAAAGTGGGTGGATTATTTCAGTATTTTAAATTTGAAATGAGCAGGCCTCATTCATGATAATGAGATTACTACTATAAACAGAATATTCAAGGATGAAAATCTGCTATTACAGTATATATTTCTAATATTTTATTTCTTGAAAATAAGACTAACAAGGTGCATTAGTGAGGCGATATGATACTTTAAGGGATTCTTTAACCTCGTCAGATTAAATAAAAATAAATATCGATGAAGTTATAAATAAGGTAGTTTAACAGAATATAATTTAAAATTAATAAATGTGTAAAAAATAAATACATAGTAAATAAATGTGCAGGATATTTTTGGTTATTATTAAATTTTGAATTTCTTTTATTCGAAATATGAATGAATGTTTTTAAAATGTTCTTTTTAGGCTATATTTTAATTGATTTAAAAAGATAACTAGATGATAGGGAAGTATTTTTTTAAAGAGATTTTACCGAATGATTTTTAAAACTTCTAATAGCATAACATTTATTTAAAATTTCCTTAATAAAACGGCATTTCATTTTTAATGAAAATTCCTTGGCATGGAAGAGGTTTCCTTGGCATAAGTGAGTAAGAAATAACTATATTTGATAAGAAAACCTCAAAATAAAACAGGCAACCTTTTAAGAGAGCCAACACGCAGATCCCTTATCCAAGATGTTGATTAGAATATATGAAAAAAAACAATTTTTAACTTTAAATGGAATTTCAAAAAAGTGAGATTAAAAATACATGAACATTCTAAAAAGGTTTTCTGAAATACAGCTATAGTGAAACGGAAGCATATGATTGAAAAACACAAGCGATCCCACGATTGAACCAAAATTTCTAAAACTAATTCGAGATCCGATTCAGGCATTTTGAATAGAGTGGAATATTGCGTGTTATGCATTTAATTCCTTGAAAGATGGAATTTAATATATTTTAAGATAATTCCTCTGCAACACAAAAAAAAAAATTCCAAGATGATATCAAATTTTCATATTAAGCAGCGAAGATTCTGCCCTCATCCATACCTAAGTCTCAAAACACACAGCTTTCAAAAGATGGTAAAGCTGCTTGCCAAGAATTAATTAAAAAACTTCGGCTTGGAATTTACATTAACTTGAAGATTACTTCTACACTTGAAAGCTAAATTGAAAAGATGCCATTTACGTTCAAAGTGAATTAAAGGTGTTTCTAAAATGTATTGTTGGATTTGTTGAAATAAAATGTATTGAGACATCTACGTACTGAAAAATAAAGCACACAAATTCAAAAGGATTTTCGTAAAATGGTTGTGTTTTATAATTTACATTGAAAACTATTAATTATTTTGGTTTTTTTAGTTGTATTTTTATTAAGCTTTGCTTTTTTTAAAATTATTAAAAATATATGTTCTTTTATGAATAACATAAAAGAGGGTAAAAAGCTAAGATGTTTTCACCTCAGTTGTTTATATGTTTCTGTATTTTTAAAAATGCAGGGTTAGAAATAATTCGTTCTAATCTTCAAGCAACTGAATGTTTCTACTTGAAAATTTATAAAAGCTTTAAAAACGCCAACAAAAAAAAAGGCTGCGATAAAGATTCCATATATATATATTTTCATATAAGATATAGAGAATGTAATATTTTTATATTATTGTATTAAATAATCAAAATTTCAAGCAGGAGGTTTTGGTAAAAATTGAAAATTAGAGAGCTGTTCTAAGAAAAAGATCACATTTAGAATGTTATAGGTTAAACAATACAAATGAAATACAAGACAAAAAATGACAAATTGTTCGAGATTTGTCTTATTATACTGACAAAAAAGGAGTTAAATATTATTAATAACTGGATGAAATCAAATATTAACCCTTGAATAGAATCAGAAGGAGGAGCAGCTTTCGATTATAATGCAGGATCAAATGTTTCATTTTTTTGCCAGCAATATAACATCTGTAAAGTTTATTGTGTTTTTTAAATTATTTTTATTTTCTTAAAGTCAAGAAAATGTAAATAAAATATTTACCACAATTTATTTTTATTGTACCATCAAGAAAATATTTAAAGTATCTGTTTGCAACACTAATTTAAGACCTTAAATAATGATGAATTTTATAAATACATTTGAAAGCACCGTGAAAAAATGATTGACTATAAAACTTACTTCGCTATTTATTTTTTATTTAAATTTATATTTATTATTTTAATTCTTATATAGTTTGGCACGACATATTTTTTCTGATTATGTTCCAAGAGAGCATTATCAATAATCTTAAAAATAACGAATATACGAAAAAAGATAATCTTATTTAGAGCAAAATAATTTGGAATAATTTTAAATTATTATGAGTAATTGCCATAGAAAACGCAGGATATTTACAATAGAAAATTTGCATTCTGGAGGGGAATCGGAAGTGTAAGGAAGTTGTGAAATTAATTTGATATATAGGCTCATCCTAGAGCAAAAGGATTGAAAAATAGGAATTGTTTGTTTTTTTTTTCATTTCAAATAGTTTTATATTTCGTTGTATAAGTTTTCCAGCCAATGTTCTCAGAAAAAAAAATTATTGAATCAAACAAAATTTTATAATATATTGAAACTCAATAAAAAAATTGGAATTATTTTCAACTTAGAAATCTTTCAGATCTTGTCTTTGTTATTTTATTCAATTTTTTATTATAAATTTGTAAAATATATATGTTTAGGCTCATTTAATACTGTTAAGTTTTATATTCACTTCTTTGCTCATATTTATTAAAAATTGATTTACATAAACGATTAAAATTTTTAGGCATAAGTTAAGCTTACGAAAAAGAAGAACTGACATTAACAGAACGAATGCCTGCCGTCACAATTTCAAAAAGAAATTATCTGTACATGTAATCTATTTTGATTTAAACAACTACTACACTAGTAAACAATTTAAAATATACATGGGGGGTGTTCAAATAAAAAAAAGTACGAAACATAGTAACAACGTAGCCGATAACATTGCCTATGCCTTTATGGGAAAACATCTAGGGATGCGTTTTCAGTCTCTGTCGTAGATTGGAGTATGCACAAACGTCTGCATGCGCACGAGAAAGCAGAGGCTCTTCTGAAGAGTGCCGTCCAATTGACGTGGCTTGTTGAAGTCCTAGAGATAGCAATTAACTCCAATGTGTACTGTGACACCCTCTGAAGACTACATAGATTTATCCAGAAAAAAAGATTGGGGCTACTCACAGAAGGTGAGGTTTTGCTTCATAGTAACTCTCGTTTAAATTCTGGATCACACACACGGAGCTAGTCAAGTTTTTTAAGTGGGAAAAGCTCAATCATCCACAATGTAGCCCGGGCATGTCACCGTACGATTTTCATGTGTTTGGCCCCTTGAACAAATATCTGAAAGGGAAGTGCTTCAACTCAGACGGCGAACTCAAAGATGCTGTGAAGGTCTAGATCTCGTCACACCACAGGAATTTCGGGAACAAGGAATTCACCGGCTCATTAATCAATGGGATCATTGTGTTCGGCCTATGATGTATATTTTGAATAAAGTCTTAAAAGTATTGTTCCGTACCATTTTATTTGAACACCCCTTTTAGGATGGAGGAGTAATCTAATAGATCGAAATTCGGTATTCCCTCCTTGACTATGAATAAATGTTATTCATAGTCAAAGGAGGGAATGTCATATTATTTTCAAATAATTAATCTTAAAACTATATGAGCATGCTTGAAAGGGATTTCAATAAGACAAAATAAACCCAAGCATTTTGAATATTCACTATTCCCTAGTGAAAAGTTAATATTGATTTAGAGTTGCTAATACGGTTTAATTTCAAAATTAATAATTTATGCTATAACAAATATATTTAATATGTTCATCTGATTTAATTGTATCATGATTTTTAATATATGCAATAAACTGAAACGGATTTATTTTCTTAGGATTTGAAAAATGAAACACTTCAGCACATTTCGCGTTGGAATGAATGTAAGCATCGAGTACCACTTATATTTCTTACAATATTACGGCTTTAAATATTAATTTTTGAAAAAAATATTTATTAATAGAATTTTTTATGAATTATTTAGAAAATACTTTCTTTCCCCTGGTGAAAAAAATCAAAAGTATTTCAAATTGCATTTTTAGCTCATTTTTTTTCTTTTTTCAAATAAATGACGTAGAGAAAATATTTAAAAACGATTAGAATGTTCCTACAAAATTAAATAATAAAACAGATTATTAAACAGGAAGAAAGGTATCATAATAATAATGCACATAACACATGAAACCTTTACAATTCATTTGCATAATACAAGAAACATTTACAACCATTCATGTACATAATGCATGTAACATTTACAACAATACATATACATAATACACGAAACATTTACAACAATATATGTAAATAAAACATAAATGTTTCATATACGTAATACAAGAAACATTTACAGCAATACATGTAAATAATACATAAATATTTCATATACGTAATACAAGAAACATTTACAGCAATGCATGTAAAATACATAAATGTTTCTTGTACATAATACACGAATCATTTGCAGCGCGTATACATAATACATAAATGTTTGTATAATGATGCGTGACATTATTCTGGAAATTTTTTAAATAAAAAACAGAAACTAGAATGTTTGAAAACCTAGCAAAATTTTAATCTAGCCTTTAATAGAATACAGATAAGGATTAAAAGATTCATTCTTTTCATAGCATACATAGCACACGCTATTCTTTTCTTATATTTTCTATTAAGTTTCTGTCACAAAATGCTTTACCGGCTTTTATGTTTTGATTTTTTTTCCTAATTTCAAGAAGGCTTAATGTGTCAAATTTATCTTTTACGTAGAATGTTATTTGAGAACCTACGTCATATTCTTTTTGAATTTTTTTCTACCTTAATGTGTTCAAGTTTTTGTTTAAGGTATAAAACATTGTGCTCTATTCAATATTTATCATTCTGCTAGTATCTAATATTTATCGGCTGCTAGTCTTTAATTTGGTAGATTATGAGAGATCTAGAAGAGTTCGCATCTTCCAATTATTTACTAAATGAAATCATTTAGTCTACCCAATTATAAAAAAAGGATAATTAAACCTAATCATAACAATGAGATGACGACTAAAAGAATACTACAACTTCTAAAAAGTTCAAAAGTACTCGTAAAGACATGATTCATTTAATAAATATTGCCTGGATTTATTTAAAAGCGCAATTAATGCTAATATTATTACAGCTTAAAAGATAAATTATCGTCTTGTTATCAATAGATCGCAACGTTTCAAATAGAATAAAGTAATTTGTTCCACAGTCCTTCCCCGTAATTTTATTCACTTTTTTACTCAAAAAGAAAAAAAAAATATTTAACTCGATATGTAAATTTCATATATAATAAAATAATTTGTGTCATATTTATTCTCCATTATCTTATTCACTTCTTTAATCAAAATGAAATTAAATTATTTAACTAAATATTAATTATAACAAATTTTGCAGTTTGTTAAAACTATTCATTCATAAAAAATTAATAATACTTAGCATTATACTGAAATCTCTGCGAATAATTTTGTTTTAAATATCGAATAGATAGAAAAGTATAATCTTTCCAATATTATATACGTTGTATTTTTAGTTAAAAATGTAACACTATTAAAAAAATCGTATCTTCTTTGTTACCAAGTTTTTAAGTAAACTGAAAGAATTAAAATTTATATAACCAAACTAATATTGGTAGTAACAATATTTTAAATATCAGTTTGGTTATGTAAATTTTAACTTAGCAATCTGCTTTTCTTTGATTTTGGATATAAATTTACTTATTCTTAGAGAGTGTCAATGTTTATTCCAAAATTAGTTGCACAACTTTGTTTCCACTATTTTTTTCAAAATGTAAGACTTTAATTTTATAAAATGTTGATATTTTCATAATTTTAATTACTACTTTTTTTTCATCTATTTGGAAATTTTTGGATAATGAAAAAAGACAATTACCGAAAAGTGAAACATCTCTCAAAGAAATCCATCGAATCCTTATCTGACTTTTTAATAAGAATGGAAATTTCGTAAGGCCAGACTTCATACTATCAAATGAAATAAATGGTTATGTTAAGGATAATCATCTGAAGAGTACGATGAATGAGGCAAGGCCTCTTCTGTTACAGTTTCCAAGTACGTCTTAACCATTCTTGATACAGACTCTTGAATGAATGTTATCGTGTCTCTCTTCGAATTTTGTCAGTGTTTATCTTCAATACTCGTCTTAAATACATCAAACCGATTCCAATAAATGCTGTGCATAACATTGGTACCATGAACTTTTAATCCAACTGTTGACATGGCAAAATATTCAGGCCTTCTTCGTGACTGTCTACATTTGGGATTATTATAAGAATCTAATTTTATATTAAATCACAAAACTATTCTCTCTTTTATTCATATGATTATATGCAAAGAAAAGTATGTTTACCATCACACTGTTTCAATTCAAGCTATTGATATGGCAACTAATTCAGGCATTCTTCTTGACTTTCTATTTTTGGGATTATTATAAGAACCTAATTTTATGTGAAATGACAAAATTAATATCTCTTTTATTCAAGTAATTATATTCAAAAACAAAAGATTGGGATTATTATAAGGACCTAATTTTATGTGAAATCACAAAACTAATATCTCTTTTATTCAGGTAATTATATTCAAAAACAAAAGTCAGTTTTACATCATATTGTTTCAATTCAAGCTATAGATGCGGCAACCTATTCAGGCATTCTTCCTGGCTTTCTACATTTAAGATTATTATAAGGGCCCACTTTTATATTCAATCACCAAACTATTTTGTCTTTTAAGCAGTTGTTTATAAGTGAAAGTAAACGATGTTTAACTCACATTGTTTCAATTCAAGCTGTTGATATGGCAACTAATTCAGGGATTCTCCTGACTTTCTACATTTGAGATTATTGTTAGGACCAAATTTTATATTCAATGACGAAACTATTTTGTCTTTTAAGCAGTTGTTTATAAGTGAAAATAAAGGATGTTTAACTCACATTGTTTCAATCCAAGCTATTAATATGGTAACATATTCAGGCATTCTTCGTGATTTTCTACATTAGGGATTATTATAAGGGCCCACTTATATATTCAATCACAAAACTATAAGCAAAAAAAAGTCTGTTTAACATCGCATTGTTTCATTTCGAGTGGAACTTCATTTTGGTGCTTTTGAGTCATTCCTAAAGCCTTGAGACGTTTGGAAATAGCTTGTTGAGTCACATGCATGATTATGCTAATTTTTTGTTAAGTGTTTCGTATTAGGTAATACTTACAGAACGAAAGTTCTGGAAATCTCTCACTGCCATGTTTGTTCTCGACGTCAAACTCAACATTCTTGAAGCATTAAAACAATATCACACATTCTTTCACTAACTCACCTTAAAGGCATTCGATGGGCCTTAACCTCAGTTTTCGGGAAATAGAAGCAGAAAATCAAAACATTTGGAATTTGACAAGAATTTGCTAGTAAGCTGCAATTTTCGATTCGAATTTATGATGCAAAATCAAATTACCTGATGTGTTTCTGCTATTCAACTTACCTTTGACATTGTAATCAGGCTGTGAAAAATAGCAGAAGGAATAAAAACCTAATTCAAATAGCCATATCATCATTGGCTTGAAAAAGTTGAATTGATGCAAAAGTTTCTAACATTTTATTTTATATCTTTTCCACATATTTCATTTACATTTCATTACTCCGCCTTTTCATTAACTTAGACATCGTAATTTGTATATTCATCTTAAGTGAAGTTGTATTTTTTCACCTTTTGGAAGAGAATTTAATTTTTTAAAAAAATAATACAATTTCCATCATGTTCTTTTACACATCTTGATTGGCCTGATTTTCCTTTTTGGGGTAGTATATTCAAGAACTAATACTGCCTCAGAGATTAAGCAAAGAAGAATGTAGAGGTAACAAAAAACAGAATAAAGATTGATGGGTATAAAACATTAAAAACATTATTCCTTAAGACGATATTATTTGATTTTTTTAGCTTGTCAAGCTTTTTTGGGCTATGTGAAGTTATATTTTTTCACCTTTTGGAAGGAAATTTAATTTTTTTAAACAATACAACTTGCATCATGTTCTTTTACACATCTTGAGGCCCTAATTTTTCTTTTAGGGGTACTAAATCCGTGAACTAAAACTGCCTCAAAGATTACGCAAAGAAGAATGTAGAGTTAGAAAAGAACGGATTAAAAATTGATAGGTAGAAAATGTTAGAAAAGACATTCCTTAAGGCAAAATTATTTGCTTTTTTAAGCTAATTGAAGTTGTATTTTTTTTTCACTTTTTTAAAGGCCATTTAAATTTTTTTAAACAATACAACTTGCATCATGTTCGTTTACACATTTTGATTGCCCTAATTTTTCTTTTAGGGGTATTAAATCCGAGAACTAAAACTGCCTCAAAGATTACGCAAAGAAGAATGTAGAGTTAGAAAAGAACGGATTAAAAATTGATAGGTAGAAAATGTTAGAAAAGCCATTCCTTAAGGCGATATTTTTTTCTTTTTTAGGCTGTAATCTGTTTTTATATTTAATTAACTAGCGGTGCAATGCGCTATTTCAGTAGAATAAAAATTTCTCAGTACAATAGAAAAAGGCAAAATTTTAGAATTTTTCACGATTTTACCTTTTGGGAAAGAATAAACACGTAGCAAAATAAAAAAGTAAAGTGAAATAAAAGTATTGAGATATTTCCTTCCATTTCTGAATTGCATGCCATATTTCGATTCTCTCACGTGCATGAGAAAGGGAACTAAGGTTGAATCTAAATTCCCAGCATTTATTTGACAAATGGTTTTAGAAATGCTTTTTGTCATTTCACACAGAGGGTTGCTTACACTTTGCCCAACTGAAAAGTAAAATTCTCCACTCATTTGTATCCTACTAATACTTTTAGCATGCCACAAAAATCTGTGTAAATATGTGAAACAAAATAACTAAAATTATTTTAATATCCATTTTTTATCTCCTTGTTTAATATAGCCATGTAACGCTAAATTGCACGATATTCTTCGATATTTTATTATATTATTCAATATTAAACAATATTATCTGTACTTATTATGATTATTGTTTGTTATTATAGAATATTTACAAAGTATTAGTATGATTTGATAAATGAAATAATATCAGACATGTATGCATCGGCAAAATAATTTAAGAGTTAATGGAGTTATTGGCTTTTTATTAGGAAAAAGAAGTTGCATAATAACATATTCCAATTTTTGATGTATCCCAATTTTTCTTCAACAATGAAATAATTCAAATCTTACAGCTTAAACATTTCATTTCTGCAATAGAAATATTTATATTCTTGCGTTTTTATATATATATTAATCAACAAGACCTTGTGATGTCATAAAAATTTAGCCGAGTGATTACTCCGAATTCGTCTTTTTAAATTTGTTTATTTATTACAATCACAGTTGACAAACACACAGCATTAAACATTCACAAAACTTGCAAACGATGAGAAAATTTATGCATTACAACATTTGCAATCCGACTTCCACAAGTCATCTATGCCTTTCCTTCCTAACACGCCAAACACAACATGACATTCACACCCGCTAGTGAAGGTCACACTGCAACGCCACTGAAATGTCAATCACATTATTATTGCAAATACTGTGCTGACATCTATCGGGCGTTTGGACAACAACTAGGTCATATTCTTTTTACCTTGTATTATTTTGTAACAGTCCTTTGGATTTGCCTTTAATGTCTAAACATTGCGGATATAGTAAAAATCATTTTATCTTATAGTATTAAGTGAAGTAAAAATATGATTTGTAAAGTGCATGGAAGCATCTTATGAGTGGAAGAATTTTAATTCATTTTTCTTTTTTTTCCTACAAAAAATGATTTAAAAAAAGCTATCTATGAACTAAATCAAGCGCGGAAACATTATAAAATTGAACCTTTGATATTTTTCCTAATTTCACAATATTTCAGAACATGAAAAGCCTTTGACATACTGTCTATACTGTTTAGTTTTCGTGCAATTATTCTTTAATTATTCATAAATTTGTTCTAATTATTTATAAGTTTGTAAATGTATTATGTTGCAATTATTTATATGCTTGTTGATGCCAATGTTTTATAATTAATAATTCCTCTCAAATAGTACATTTTATGTTAATTAAAATAAATATTGATGCAAAATTTAAATTTTAAAAAATCTTATAGAAGGAATTTTTTATGGTCTTTTTCTCTTTAATGGTCTAACTTAGCAATCATCTTTTGAAAATCAAGAACAATTTCCCAGTGATACTATGACTGAATAAGCATTTTAAAAGCTTCAGTTTTTATAGCAATATGGAAATCGATACGAAGGATTATATGTGATGCAAAAAAGGGAAACAACTTATTTTCCGTCTATTACAAAAAGTATAGGTGCATACTATTTCAAAAGTAAGCCAGATTTAAAGATTTATTTCAAAAGTAAGAAGAAGCCAGATTTAAGCCATTAGATTCATCGATTTGTATCTCCTTTTCTCCAATCTATGAAAGAGGAATTAGAAAAATCAGAATTAGGAACTGAAAATCAGAAGAATTAGAAACTGAAGTCTTCTGGGCTCTTCATTTATACTTTATCCAAAGCCTATCATGACCCATACCAACCAGAAAAGACACGGCTAGATGATTTCCGCTTTAATAACAAAAAAAAATGAATAGTAAATTTGTATCAGCCGTTGTAAATGCATAGGTTACAAAGGAAATTAGCATATTAAAAGAGTTCAGCATGGACCAGAGAATCCCAATATTTATTATTAAAAGATTATTTTCAAATGTATTCGGTTAGTTTCAAGTTATATGCCATATTTTATGTGTGTGCATCTTTTATATTTCGAATATTAATGAAATTTTGTTCAATAATATCAAATTGAGTCCGGTACGGCTTGTTTTGGTTTTAACAGAAGCAAATTTCGTTTCTCCACAAGTATTGCAAATAAATTTTTCTGTTCCATTCAACTTCTTCCTTACTGCAATTTCTATGTAATGCATAATATTAATTTGTGCTTGTATACTTTTCTAAACTGGACTTTTTCTGGAATTTGTATTTATTAGATATATTTTAGT
This sequence comes from Argiope argentata, assembly GCA_026289955.1. Taxonomy (NCBI): domain Eukaryota; kingdom Metazoa; phylum Arthropoda; class Arachnida; order Araneae; family Araneidae; genus Argiope; species Argiope argentata. Next base: position 231,071 of record JAOUZG010036900.1, on the reverse strand, counting down.
CTTATACTCGGCATCTGAATAAGTGATTAATAAAATTTTTAAAACCACTTTGAATATGAATGCGTAGTAATTTTAGTTTTGTTAGTTCAACTCTGAATTTTCTTTGATTTAGGCGATTTCAGGTGTATCCATGATCTTTGAAAGTTAATGAGAAAAAGACAAAAAAATTAATTATTTTGTTTTTAATTTCCTGTTGTAATTATGGTGCTATATCTGAAAACATTACTTTAAGTTATAAATGTTGCATATTTAATTATAAATATCTGTAAATTTGTGAACACATACTTTCTTCAAAAACTTTCATTGTTTTGGACTTCAAACAACTCCATATTTTATTCACGGATTTATTGAAAAATTCATGTCAAATGTAAAGAAAATTTTGACTTTAAAGGAATATAATTTATTTCCTAGAAGTTTCTGGTATAAACCATTTGCTTAAAGTAAATAATGAAGTAGCTTATATCAAGATTTACGAGTCATTTCTGTATTTTATTTATCACTTTAAAAAATTAGAGAAAACAAAACAATTAAACATAAAACAATGCTAACAATCACATTTTTCTGGTGATAATAAAAAAAGTTATTAAACACTTCAAAATAAGTCAATCAAATTTTGTAATTATCTGTTGAAATATAAACTACGTATCCTTAAATAGAAACGTAAGATTCATGTTGAAGAATTTTCCTAAACTAATTTATAATATTTTTCTGGCGATAGTTTTTCCTTTCCATACCCACGAATACGTAAGTCTTTATGGTACATAAATATTAAAAGAATCATGTCTCTGAATTATGAATAAGTAAACTGAAAGTGAAAACAAATTTAAATATTCATAATTTTTTGATTTAAAAATTATTTTCGAGTGTGATATTTAAGCATGGCAAATTATTTGCTTATTTTTTTTATTTAAAAGCTTCTTTCAATAATCATCTAAATTAATCTATGACTACAATAAAAGTTTTGATAAAATCTGGAAGAAAACGTATTTTTCTACTAATTAAACCGGAAATTTTCTTTAAAAAAATATTATTCGAGCATTTATGCGTATAAAGTCAAACATTAATTAACTTTTTTTCTTATTTTTATTCCTTTAATTAATTGCATAAGAAAAAAAAAGAAAACGTAAGTGCAAACGATAAAATTTCTACTTCGCTAAGAATAACTTTTTTTCCCTAGATAGGCACTAAAGTTTTTACCATCTGCAAAAAAGTCGAATAACATTTGCAAAAGTTAGATTTTATAATTGATATTTGAAAATCAATATTTTATAATTTTTTGACTTACATATTTTCGACGACATTATTTTAAAATCCTTATTACATTTAATGAATAAATCTATTAATTTAATTTAACTTTCACTCCGATGGTGTTAAATTCCAACATTTTAAGGTATAAAGTGTTTAAAATAAATAAATCTAAAATTAAATAATTAAAATTAGAAATAACTAAGCTTTTCCGTAAGTTCATAACATTGATAAAACTGTTTTTAAAAAGGAATCCATTTCTATTCTAATTGTAAAATAAATGTTTTCTCTAGATGTTAATTTTAAAGCGAAACATTAAGTGCTAGAAATCCGAGTTTAGTCTAGGAATAGATGCATACTATTTGCAATAAAAAAACAAAAATCAAACGTTCTGTTTTAATGCATTGTGCCGTTTAGAATTCATTTATAATTTAAGTTATTGGATAATTTAATAATTTACCTTTTTATTATTTTAAATTTAAAATCTGAGTCAAAATATTAAATTATTATTATAAGAAAATTATCATTCAACGCCTTTAAATGGAAGAAATTAATTGGATAATAAATTAAATTGCTTTTTAAACTATGTAAAAATTATTATCTTAAATATTAGCATTATAATAAGTATACTGAAAATACGTAACTATAATACATGAAAATTTAAAAAATGACATCTAATAAAAACTACTTATTTATATAGCATTATAAAGCTATACAGAGTAAATAGAATAATTTCTTGCAAATGAGTTAGAGTAAGTTATTTGCAAGAAATGCGTAACTTGCACCACTTTGTTTTGCCTCATTAGAACTAGCTTTTAGCTGACTTAACAAATGGTGCAAATAGTTAGACTTTTGTTTTGGTGTTAACATATTTGAAAAGATTAATGGGAAAAAGATCCATTAAGAAGTATTCAAGAAGGAAAACAAAGATTTGCACGGTCCATTACGTTATCAAAAGCTATAAATAAAAGATATTACTTAAGATAATGTTATGCTGCTTATGCTTATTCTGTTTCGTCTAGTTTCTTTCACTACAATTTATATTTGGGTTGTTGAGTTTTCTTTCTTTTTGTGTATTTTAAAGGGAAAAATATAGATAAATTTTATCATTTTTTATAAAGGAATAGTTTTGGCATATACAAATGAAAGTAATTGTGCGGATGGATGATTTTTATACTCTCTATTTGCCGAGGAGCGAGTTTCTACTTAATCAAACTTTGTGGCATTCCGGCAATTAAAAAAATCCCATAGTAAAAAAAAATTAAAATAAATCTAAGAAAGAAGAAAACTTTAGGTTTTAATGGAAGTGAAGTTGATTGAGAATCTCAAAACGATGTATTTATTCGTGGGTGAAAATCTGGATTTTACAACTTCATAAAAAAGATCAACACCTCCAGTCTTAAACATCTATAATGTAACTCAAAGTATCAAAAATTCGTATATTGAAACCCGTTTTTGGGTTGGTGTGTTAATAAAGATAGAATGCACTCCTATCATTTATCAAATACGAAGAAAGAAATAACAAATTAGATTTGAAAAATAATTTTTAATTCGCCTGTTTTTGTCCAAGCCGAAATTTTTTTAGAGGTAAAATTATGATTTGTTTAACAGAAATGAAACAAATGGAATTTGGAGAGAGAACAAATGCCACAGTGTACTTAGATACTAGTTTCAAATGGAGAACTACACTACCACAGAAAATACAGATAAAAAATAAAACATTTGAAAAACCAGCTCTCCGGATACTATCCACCGTCCAAACGAAGCACAATGTTTGTGTTAACTTAATACCTTTTAGATGAACATATCTATAATAGAACGCGTTATATTATATAAATTACTTCAAATGCTGCAATATTGACTAGATAAATGGAAATTAATAAATATTAGGTTCTGGTAATGTTCAATCCTTTATGATCCTTCTCATACTTTGAAACTACACTCAAAAATGATTTTACCTAAAAGGTAAGAAAATATTTCACACCAATTATTGAAATAAAATATGTAAATAAAAGAACTGGATTATAGATTTTAATTCGTTTATTTTATTGATAAGTCTTTTATGAAGATTACATTTCCAAAATTTTGAAATGCTTTCTATTTTTCAACAGTTTATTGAATTAAAACCATTTTTCCATTCCATTATTTTATTTTGACAGTATTTTTAAAATGCAGTTAGAATTTTTTTAAAAATATATATTTTCTCTTGACTTAACATTTCTTTCATATTTGTTATGTTAATGGAATAAAATAACTCGTTTTTTATAAAATTGATTCTAATTATTCTCAGAAAAAAATATTAAGAATATTGATCTTTCGTAGTGATGTTATAAGACATTGTTAATGTTTTATAATTATGTATGAATTACTCTCAAATATTTCTATTCTTACATTTAAATAAATTCTAAAGATTTGGTGAATATAATTACTATTAGCTATATTTCCCGAAGTCTTATCGATTGTTTTCTGTGGAATTTTCAAAAGCTTATAATATCATTTAATTTGAAAATTATTATTTATTGACTTTCCAGAAGCATATGATTTCAGTATTAATAACATTAATAATATCACAGTGTGTAATATAATGTTTAGAAAACACACACACACACACACACACACACACACACACACACACACACACACACACACACACACACACACACACACACACACACACACACACACACACACACACACACATATATATATATATATAATTTCTCATTTAATATTATATATATACCTATTTATCTATATATATATATATATATATATATATAATTAAATGAGAAACACAAAATAAAATTGAATGTTAAAATATAACTATTATTCTAAAAATGTAGTTGCATTTGAACGGAAGAATAATGAGCTATATAAAAGTAATATATCCCTAATTTGATTGATTTATCTTATATGTTTGTATAATCCAAATGTGATTACTATCAGCCAATATAGCGTAATTAAATTATATATTATTAAATATATCTTTGGGAAACAAATGAATGTAAAAGCATAGAATGAAGATGTTGATGAATGCTACAGTTATGAAAAGTAACATGAATAGGTTTATTAATCAAAAATCCTACATAAAATATTACTCTTCAAAAATATTTGTATTAGTTTTAGTGAAATTAATAAAATGCATACTACTTTTATAACATGAAAAAAAAATTAAACTATTAATTTATAAAAGATAAAGGTATCTAATTTGTGAGAAAAGAATGTTTTAAATTTGAACGAAAACAAAACTTTCTTTGCGGACACGTAAAGATAAATGATCTTAAAGTTACATAAAATGTCCATTAGTTTCTTGTAAAGACGTTTATTGAAAACTCAAGTTAATGTATATAGATAATGACTGCCATTTCGAATAAGAAAGCAAAAAGGATAATATTTTGCTTTCATTTTATTTTCGAAAAGACCATTTCGTATCGATTAAACTGAAACTAAGCTTTCCTTAACTCATTTTAAGATGAAAATTATATCTTTTTAAAGAATGGAATGATAAAAAGAGAGTTGTAATGATTGATTCGTAGACAAATCGTAATACATCATCAATATAACTTTAATGCCACAATGTATTATACCGTACTTTAACGGATCATAATTTACTTGCTGAATTATATTTTTTTATTGGAGATTTGACATTAAATATTAGATAATTTGTCAATTTTGAGAACTCTGTTTTGTCTCAATTTAAAGCTGGAATTTAGAGAAATACTATATGAATTTTATTAAATTCATATTTAAATGCAATTATTTATTTATTTAATATATGATTCTATGTAATATAAGATCTAGAACTTACAAGATAATTTACTTAATAAGATAAACTTTTTGTATCGAAAATAAATTTATATATACGGACGGATGAAGTAAAGTATCAATTTTTTTAATGCATACGTAATGTCAAGAAAGAATAAATAAACAAATGATGATAAACAGTTTTCAGTAGCTTGAACAGTGATAATGACATTTAACAGAGATAAACTTCTAACTTCTAATTAGATATAACTTCTGTTAATACATAAAAATATAAACTATTTAATATATATATTAAACACTTTATATTAGGCAATGGAAAAGTATATAAATATTATTACATTTAAAAATTATTTATGTTCGAAATTTATTGTCTGTCGATAATAATTAATCAAATTAATGTATTAAAACGTTCGAAGTCAGAAAAATGATAAATTTATACATTGTACTTTGCCTATATATGGGTTATAATAAATAGAAAAATTTCACTTTTACAGAAAGAAGAATCAGGTTAAACACAAGCTAAAATATAAACGAAAAATACATTTTAAAATTTTATTACTTTTATATAATATTTATTTTGAATTTCAAGTAAAATGACACACAAAAATAGCATATATAAATGCTGTTTATGGATTTACACAAAAACAATTAATCTGCTGTACTTATGGTTAATTATACAAAACTTATCGAAATATGTTTCATTTCGTAAAATGTTTCATATAATACCTAAAGTAGAATGGATGATTGAAAGTGCAAATTTATAACTGCAAACATTCTTCACTGACATAAGGAGAATCTTAAATGGAAAATCGATAGCATCATTTTTTAAAAACTGTAAATATTTGAAATACCCCATATTTTTATATTTTAAGTTCGCTTTTTACAGAAAATGATGAAACTGGAGCCAGAATTTAAGGAGAAAAATACGGAAAAGAAGAAGGTCAAAATTTTTTCTACATGCAGGAATTCTAAACTACTATTTCTAAGAATTCCTTTCAATTTTTTGAGACACCCTAGTACATACGCGAAGCAAACGAATAGAAGGGAAAGGGGAGGTTGTACAGTTTATATATTTTATTAATCTTGGAATGTTGGCAGGAAAGACAAAAAATTTGTTAAATAATTTTCATGCTGAATTTTTATTTTTCTCAAATTCTGTGAAATAGTTATGACAATTCATAAAATAAAATGTATTTGAAATAAGCGAGAAATTTAGTTCAGATTTTTTTATATATTTAGCAATGACTAAGCTTTGCTTAGATTATTTTTTAAGTTTTGTTAATGTCAAGTTAATTTTCATTTGATGCTAACAGAAGGACTACGATTACAACTAACTTTATCTACCTCTTAATAGGACTCACATTTTGGAATTCCGTTTTAGAAGAAGCGATGCATCTCACGCTTTTGTATCACTTATATACAATAATATTTATTATAATTTAAAAATTTATTCTAAAAATTTAATAACCAATATATGGGGTCACAAATTTAAAAAATTCGAGTTTTATTTCATTGTAATTTTTTAACTGTGAAGAAAATTTAAACAAATATTCTTTTTATAAATTAGTTACATATTATTATTAAATATGTAATTAATATGCAACATGTTTTTGTATAATATTGTAATAAATCATTTATAGTGGAATTGCGTCTTCCTTATGATCTGGGAGTCCCGGGTTCGAGTCTCGGTTAGGGCATGGTTGTTCTTCTGTGAACTATATGTAAGTTGTGTGAACGCCCCCCCCCCTATAAAAGGGGGTTGTGCAAGCGAATGTGTGTGTGTGTCATCTTCATAGGAGCTAGAAGTCAGACTTCTGCCTTCAGCTGTTCAGGGGTTCATACCCTCAAAAGTACTGCAATCCTTTTTTCTGTTGTAAAACGGATATGAGATCCTCATCATCATAAGAAATCATTTTTTATTATTTGTATTTATCTCTGATATAAAAGAATATTTAAAATATATAATGTATTTTACCATTATTTTGCGAAATGTTATTTACTAATAGCTGTTCCATAACTTATATTAATGCGACAAATGATTTTTTTAATAATTAATTCATTTAAAAGTATCAAATTCTTTTCTGAAAGTCAATTACTACAAAAACTTGAAAAATACCACATTTATTTTTATATATTAATCTGTTTATATTGTTATAAAGTTAGATTTGATTAACAAATAAATGTTATTTGGGCGAATTAATTTTATTTCTTCACTATGAACATATAAATAACATGATTTTGAAAGTGAAATAACAACGATCTTCAATAAATGCCTAAATTTGGAATTGAACATTTTGCAATCATTTTATAAATTCAAGAATATATCTGAAAGTTGAATGGATAGTAAGACAAACTTTGATACTATGTTGTTTTCAATAATTAAAGGCTCTTCAAAGAGAATTTATTGTTAGCATAATTAAATACTAAAATTGCTTCCAATTTGCTTATAAGAATTCATAAATATTTTACTTGAGTTCGAACTATACAATTATTTGCACGAACATTTGATATTTCAATTATTTATATTGATTTATTTGAATGAAATAATTGAAAATTATATTAAACTTGAACTCCCAAGTAAAACTAAAAATGAATATGTGGAAAACATTGCTGCGATAAACAAACATTTTCCATACCCTCAAAAAAAAAACTTTTGCAAGTGTCTAACAAGCAAGTAATATATATAAAAAATTAAATTAAATTCCTACTTAGCCAACAAAGAAAAAAATTGCTTTAGTTACTCTTTAATAAATAATTACTATATAAATAATTTATCAAAAAATATTGATTTTCGCATGAGTTGAATTCTTTACCTTCACATGAAAAATACCGAAATCCTTGCATTTTACCGATAGAGATTCTGCTTTTTGATTTCTATTTTCATTACGAACTGCTAAAATTCAATTTAAAGTATTAAAAATTAATCAAATTCAATTAATTACTTAATGTTTGAAAAAATGTATCAACATTAGGTGTCTTCCCCTGCAAGTTTAAAAAATGTATTTGAAATTGAGTGGACGAATAAAAAGTATTTTATAAACAATTAAAAAAATCAACAATATAAAAAATATATAGAGAGAAAATGTGAACTATTAGTAGAGATTGAAAAAAAAGAATAATTTAAAGTATTTTTAACATAGTTTATTTCGCTACATAAAATAAACCAACGAAATAAAATAAAAATAAATAAAATGAAATCTGCTATGCATATTTCAATGTGTCGTGTCAGAATATCATTTCTTGAATGACAAAGCATCAGATGCTCGTGCAAGTTAAATTACATTTTTATTCATTTTAATAGTTTCATTGAATGAATCACTTTAGTATTGTAAACGATCTAAAAAAATTGTTTGTCTCACATTTATTGTCTAGGAAAATATCACATTTCCTATTTATTTCATTTCATATAATCACGTGCTCAAAATGGCATTTTTTCTTAGTTTTATTCGCTGTAGTCATTAACTGATTTTTTTTAAATCAGAGCTTTTATAAATAAAATAATAATGCGTTATTAAAAGCTGATTTTTTTGAGATGCTCGGGCAGATAATAAAATTTTTATTGTTCGCCTACGATTTTTTATGAACTCTAAAAATTTTAACTCCCAAAACAACATCATATTCCGACATGATAAAAATAAGGACTTGTTTATGATTTAAAATAGTATATTTATCTTAAAATGTTATGATAGCTTCCAAGAATAGGTGAAATTTTATAATAAAAATGAATTCAGTTTCCCCATCTTTAAAATTTTTACATCAAATTACCTTTTTTTAGTATTATTAAATAAATATCTTTATTTTATTATGTGTTATAATTTTCATTAAGTGATAGTTAAAAAAAATTTGTAGCTTACAAACACATTTTCAAATAAGAATTTTTCTTGACGCCAAAAACCTCATCCCAAAAACAACATAATGTTCTGATATGATAATAAGAGCCTCAAGTTCTTTAAATTTTCTAGCAAATTCTTTACAAGGAAAAAAAGTGTTTTACGCACCCAAATTCCTAAACAAATTATTTCTGAAGATTCCAACCATTCATAGGTTCATTGTTATCTACATTCTTTTGATGACACGGCTTGGCAATAGAACGTAACAGTATTCCCTGAGGATAGGAAATAGTAAAAGGCGCAGCGTAATCCTGTGAGAACGAAGACAGTATCTTCAGACAAAATTCCGTCCACTTAGCTACCGATCCCTTCTGCGATTTCTAAAGTATCTGTGAAGAGTTCTCCCTGGAGACTCCCTTAACGAATGAAGAATTCGATGTCGCTATTTTTCGAGGCGCCTGAGGCAATCGACGATTTCTGTTCACTTTTAGGTTGCAAGTCGGGTATTAGCGTCTTGGTAAAAGGATCAACAGCTTTAGGTCAATGGAGGTTCGTTGGACATTGAAGAAAGGGGATCACCCCCCCCCCCCTCTAAATAGGTTACAGCATGTCTTTTCGAAGCCTCTACAGATCAAATAAAAGAACACACAATATTGAAGAGTAAGGACTTTGGAGTTAAGTCGTGGCTTTTAATAGGTGATCACTTTTCGTCTTATGTTGCATATTTATTTTCTCTGAGAATGCTTTAACCCCTTAACTGGTTTATTTTCCTTACTGTCTATTAAGATGACACCTTCTATTTTGAGAATATTTTCTTATTTTGATTCAAATGGAAATCCATGGAATACTTGGCTTATCTACGTATTCGAAGTCATTTTACTATTGAATTATAATCATTATGAATGGTTTATTTTTTTGTTTACAACTATCAAAATTCGATAGGTCGATACGGGCAAAACAGTTAAGTTGTTAATCATATTTCTAAAATTTTTAAGATCAGTTATGCTACTGATTAATTTTAGAGTTGTGTACCTTATTTATCTTAATTCGCCTTTGATTAGCATCTCATTAAATAAGAGTCACATATTCAAAAAATATTAAATTGGAATGATGATATTAACGTACGTATTAAGTATAAAAAATGATTCTTTGCAGAAATTTTTTTTATTCCTGAGATTTATTAATTTGCTTATAAAATTAAATTAAAAAAATAAGTATTTTTTGGAGGCTTTATTTTAATTAGCACTAATTTTACTAATTAAAAAAAGTCATTCTATTTTGGACTCTTAAGAAATTATTAATCACTGTTCTTTAAAATCCAGAAACTCACTTTATTAATACATTTTAGAGATTCGATGCTGTCACTGAACATATTTAATATACATTAGTTGCTTTGAAAATAATGATTCTGAGTAGGTAAACTAAAAATTAACTTACAACAACTACAAATATTAATAAAAATTTACGTTGGATAATCTTTATCTTAACACAGAGAGAGAGTTAGCTCTCCGAAATTTTTTCATATACTTTTCTCCCACAAAATACTATGGGATATAGAACCATCATGAACACCTCGAACGAACAGGTTTATATTTTCATACGAGAGGCTTATGTGCTTTATATTAAAATATATAAAGTTAGAATTGAGTATGAACTGCATACCTTTGGAGAACGATAGTTTGAAAGGTCGATATTTGATAGAAACTTTGCATTTTAAAGAAAATAATATACTTTCTTTAGTAACTAATCTCTTACATGTCAAAAAAAAATCTCATATGTATTTTCAATTCTTCTTTTGATTGACTGAAGCATAATTTTACATAAAATAACGTAAGTAGTCGCAAAGTCTTATACCATATTTTAATCGCTCAAGGAATTGCAGATCGAGAGTTGTCGTATCTTAGGTGGACTGTTTCAATTTTGGGACTGAAAAACTTTTTAGATTATAAATATTAGAAACATTTTATCTATCTAGCTTTATTCGCTATAATTATTGTGTTCTGTTTTGGTCAAGTAGCCAGACAGTAGAGTTTTTGGGAATGGATTTCATTCAAATTTTTTAGTATTCTTTAAAAGTTGCAAAAAATTCATATGACCTATTCCCTTCTTTTAGCTGAAAGCTTTTCTAAATAATCGTATTCAAAGACATTTGGACAAACATAATCCCAAAATAATTTTCTTTTATTTAGAAATTATATAATGTAGATATTCAGCAAAAACTCGAGGTAGAATTTTTGATTATTTTCAGACTTTCTTGTTATATGCTTCATATAGGATAAAGTAAAAGGAATGAATATACACACAGTTACTAAAAAGTGTTCAGAAAATACAATTTAAACTTAACATATATTTCATCAAATCTCCGGTAATATTAATTTCATCAAATCTTCCGAATACTAAAAATGTAATAAGAAGAAGGATTTTCTGTACAAAAAGAGAACATACATTTTTTTTCTTTCATAATCCTCCAAATACATTTTCATTTGACAATTTTTTATGTAAATTGAGAAAAAATGTTGTTCATTGAAAGTATTGGGCTGCATCAATCAAGTACGTGCATATTATACAGATTATTTATTTTAGAAACATCGTCAGCCTGAGATATTTTGCAATATTGAACCGGATACATAACGCATCTTTTCTCTTTCTTGTTATAATGGTATGAAACTGACTTAAGGATGCTATAAAAGTATACCAAGTATTGTTGCAATCACTGTAATTTTTTACGAGCTCATTTTGTTTTTAATCAAATTATTCATAATTACCACAAATTTGGGCAAACGGCATAATAAAATGCTATATTATATATACATTCAATCACTTATTTCATTTGTGAGAAATACAAAGTAATAATATTGTTTTATTTTCTGCAAGTATACTTAAATATAGATTCCATTGAATGATTTAACACAAAATAACTCTAATCTTATAAATTATTACCAATATGATTTAGTTTAGAAAACATTTAAATGATAAATATTTCATGAAATGAATATTTCAGAATTGAAAAAAAAGCAACAACACAAAAACAAAATTCTTGTCTTAAACATTTGAGAATAAATTGTTTTTAATGATACATAAAATATATCTTAGACTTTTTTTTGAAATCCAGTGTTATTTTAAATATATAAACGCTGTTTAGTGAAAAAAAGGAAACAGATGATTTATGTAATTTGTTTCAAGAAGATCGTTTGAAATCGATTTGGAGAAAACCAGCTATTTGTCTAATGCATTAAAGATAATGTATTTCAAAATAGAAATAAATTGAAGATGGTACGGGTTTACATGAAGACCACTTTACAGTAAATACTTCAATAAATTTCACTGTATATCATTCATTAGAAAACTGAGGAACAAAAGAAGGAAATTAAGGAGCATCGTTTTATATCTTTTAAATATCTATGAATCATTCCTTTTCATAAATATGAATTGAAATATTTGAAAATAATATTACCACAACAAAATATTTCTACTGAGACATTGAAATTATTATTTCTTATTATATATTATTATTATATATTATGATAATATTCAAAATATTGTGGTATTTTATATTTATATATAAACTTTCATTTGTATTTACATCTCTAATCTGCTGTTTGGAAAAAATTTTCCCTTGAGAATAGTAAGAACAAACATAATTTAAACTCCAATACTTTTTAGAAGTAATTGGAAAAAAATACACAGACGAAAACATCTAATTGAAATATAAATTAGACTTTAAAATTTCCTATTATCATTTTAAAACAACACGAAAAAATAAAATATTTAAACTATTTCATCGATATTTGTTCAATTTTTAATAAGAATTTCTTTAATTAGTCTAACTGTAGAAGTCATTGACTAGAACTGCTTCATATTTTCCTGAATTCATAGTTTTAATAACTTAATTTAGATTTTGTGTAGCTATTTATATATTAAGAATTCACTTCATTTAGAACATAACTCTGAAATAGGCTTCTGCTTGCTTATGTATGTAAGAAAAATTTTGCAAATCATGAATATAAAATATTTGTTTATGTAATCATTCAAATGATATACTCAGATATTGAGTGCGATGAATAATTTTTCTTATCATGTGTGAACATGATGTAGTTTGGGATTGAGTTCTTTAAAGCACCAAAATGTACAAGCGAAATATTGGCAATCACGACATAATATTGACAATTTAAGGCTTTTGATACATACATTTTTCGCATCATCAAATTTTGGGGCATCAATTTTTAACTGATTTAAACTGGTTTTTCAAGAAAAAATCCGGGCCTCGAGAAAAAAAAATTAGACCTTGATGGATTGTGAGTTGGTCAAAAACTATCGTTTCCACAATTGTTGGTAATTACGAAATATGAAGCATGATGCAATTTTCTGCAGGTGACTTAAAAAAAAAACGATAACTTCTACTATAGCTATATCAAATTTTAATTTTCTTAAATCCTTCAACCGATTAGAGCTTCAAATTTTAATAACTAACAAGTAATTCCAATGTTGTTAGGTAATTCTAAATGAAACATAAAACATGGATACATTTTTTTATTACACTTTAGAATGATTTCAGCAAATCTATGGCCTCACAACATCAGAATGCAGTGCTCCAAAATTGATTGATTATTCTTCAAAGTTTAATTTAAATGCAGTCAATGAAAAACACTTATGCATTTTCTTAGGAAGCATAGGGAGATGAATTTCAAAGAATTAGACAACGGTAAGTCTTTTATATATTTTTTTGTTAAATTTATATTTACAAAAAAAGAGTGTCAATTGTGACTAAAATTTAAAGTCGATGTAATCAATATTTTTATGATTTTCTAAATTTAAATTTAATTATTTTGTAAATTCAATCCAAAAATAGACGAAAGGAAATCATTTGTCTCTTTTTGTTGAATGTATATTTACAAAAAAGAGTGCCAATTGTTATTGAAAAACTCATAATTTACTTCAGCAGATAGAAAGAGAGAATTGTACACCTGATAAAATTCAGAAGGAACATGAGAGTAAACGAAATTGCATTTCATTTTCTACGTCCATTTGAAAACTTTGCCGAGTTACTAAAAAGCAAATTAAAATAAAACCATAAAAAAGAAAATGAAATCTTTTATGGTAAGCTTCAAGTTATCATGTGAAAACATTATTATTCTTTAAGTCATTATTTATCCTAATTAATTTTGGTCATAAAGCAATTTAAACTGTTTTGAAATAGTCACGAGACTACTCTATCAGTCTCTATTCATCTCTCTATGTATAGGTGTGTCAGGATGGCCGAGCGGTCTAAGGCCCCTGATTCAAAATGATTCTCTTTGTATATGTATATATATATAGTAATATATTATTAAAATTTTCATATGCAATTTTTCTACCAAAAAAATTTTGGAATTCGACCACTTTTAAGAAGAAAAAACAGCTATTATGCAATAGTTTTTCGTCAACCTTTTTAAAACGTATATCCTTTCAAAAACACATACATAATAATAATCCAATACTGGTGAAAGTAGATAAAAATATTTTTTGTCCGTAAATTTTGGAGACATTGAAATATTCTAACCAAAACAATATGACGTTCTCACATGATAAAAATATGGCAATAAACTTAAATATGGTAATGCAGCTTTTTACCCTTAACCACTATACAAATAAAGAAAAAAAATCTACAGACACTATAATTCAGGAAATGACGTTGCAATAAATTAATAGATTGTTACAATGCAAAAAAAATGATAAAAAAATATAAATTTAGCAATCTTGGCCAATCAACGGCATATTTAACCATATAAGTTCAACCAGAGAAAAAAAACTTTTTAAATAACTGAGATTTCCAAGACGTCCATCGAACACTTTAAACAAAAAAAAAAAAAAACATCTTTTTTTTCTTTTTACACTGCCTCATCTCTTACAGTAAGCATTTCTTTTCAATTCCCTGACTCCCATAGATTCATTATATCCTGAACTCATTCGAAAATACGATTTGACAATAGTACTTAACAACGCTCCTTAGGGAAAGGAAATAGTAGAAGTCTCAACATAAACTTTGAGAGCTCCTTGACTGCTCCCAGAGAATTCTTTCCTCATGCCTACTGATCCCTTTCTGTACTCCTGAAGTATCTGTGAAGTACTCATTCCCTGGAGACGGCCTTAACGAATAGCGAATTTCGGGTCCCGATTTTTCTAGTCGCCTACGGCTATCGACAATTTCTGTTCCTTTTCCAGTTACAAGTCGGATATTAGGGATGATAGTTGGAAAAGGGATCACAGGCTTTGATCCAATGCCGGTTCGTTAGGCATTGAATAAGGAGAAGTGTCCTTTTTTGCCTTCTGCTTTTAGTAGCCTTTTCTTTCGAGAACATGCTTGATCTAATAAAGGAATATGGAATAAAAGTATTACGGAATAAGGATGGTGTATCTTAACTCGGCGATGTCTGAGAAATATAAAAGCGATTTTTTTGAAGATTTTACACGCTTGGATTTGAAGGTATTTTGTTTTAAATAAAATTATGCAGTGAGGCATAAAAATATATTTACAGTGCAAAAAATTTCGGCATTTATTAATTGTTATATCCTTTCATTGTATTTAAATTTGTCATTATATCGAGATAAGCGGTTGTAAATAAATCTATTGTTTATTAAAATAAGTAAGTAAATAGTTAGAGGTATGATAACGTAAAATCATTTATTTAAACTCTTAAGTACCAATATCAATCGTAAAAATTCAAAATCTCAATTAATAATTTTTAATTATTTAAAATATAAGTTAAGAAGAATTATAGTTTAACAGTTACCACCTTGTTTAATTCAGTTTAATAAATACCTCACTTACAATATATGTCACTATATCATACATAATTCCCATTGAGCATTTTGACTAAATGATATTTTTTTGAAAAATTAATTATGCTTAATTTACATTTACGGAGATGAAAAGACTATGGTACAAAAAATATGCTTTCATTGCCATATTTTAAAACGAAAAACATTTATTGAAAAGGAACATTTTAAGCATTTTTTTAATGTTCATATTCATTATGATATCTAAGATACGAGTCAATATGCCCCGTATTTAGAGAACAGCTAGGTCATCTATCTATCTATCTATATATCTATCTATATCTATATCTATCTATATATCTATATATCTATATATCTATATCTATATCTATATCTATATCTATATCTATATCTATATCTATATCTATATCTATCTATCTATCTATCTATCTATGCAGATTTCTGAAAAAAAGCAAAAAACAAAACAAAATGGAATGTAAAATATGTTTAAAAACATAATTTTCCCAAAAAAGGCCAAAAATATCTATTTAAAATATCAAAACCATCGTTTTTATGACAATAATATCAAACACTGGAATAGAAGCAGGATTGAATAACAGTAATTAATTTAAATAAATTAGTGAAAATTCTGATTATTGAGCAGTGAATTTATTTTCGTTCATATTTTATTTATGATTAAATACTCACAATTACAAAAGGTAGAAAAACATTAGTCTGATAAAATGAAATCATATTTTAAAATTTTTCTTACGTTAATTCTCATTCGTTCTTACCTTTTAATATTCCTTTAATTGTATGTTTTTATTCTTTAAGAATAAGACAAATTTATATTATCATTGAATAATTTGAAATTTTTGCTTTAATTGCATCCTTTCAAACTAGACAAGAAGTGATTAATCTTGTTCATGACTACTGTCAAAAAAATGATCCAGGAGGACAAAGTTACTTTCTGATTCCTTTGAAATTCCTGTTGTAGATGCAAGCAATAATTTTATTTTAACTAATCATTTTTATTTTTATGACTGTAGAAGAAGAAATTATCCCCCCCCCAAAAAAAAAATCTTAATATTCTTAATGCGAGGGCTCTTATCAAGCTAATCAATAACTCAATGTAAATATTTTATGAGGAAATCAAAAAGTTTTTGCATCCATTTTTTATTCGCCAAAAACAAGTACATACAGGTATTTTCAAATGCATGTAGTGTACTGCGTATCTTGAATTGTTTCTCCACATAGTCACCACACCGATTCAGACATTTGTCCCCTCGAAGCACTAAATTAGAGATACCCCTGTGGTAGAGTTCTTCTGGCTGCCTGTGGAACCACCGTCGGACCGCATTCTTGGCTTCTTCGTCATATGTGAATCTCTATTCTCCCAGAAACTTCTTCGATGGACTGAAAGGGTGAAAATCACCAGGGACAATGTCTGGACTGTAAGGTGGATGTTCCAGATTCTCCCAATGAAATGACTAGAGCTTAGCGACAGTTTGGACTGCCGCATGTTTTCTTGTGTTGTCTTGAAGTATAACCACGTTGTCCACATCGCGAATAACTCTGAGCTTCTTTCTGATGGCCACCCGCAGACGAGTCAGTGTGGAACAATAACTGTTGGTATTGATGGGTGCACCCGTATGTGGGGTGCATTTCCCTGTGAATTCCAATGGGCGTTTGTCCTTTCTCCATAGAAAGCGAATAACACCTCGCTCCTCATAAGCTGTAGATGTCTGAAGAACAACCGCCCTCCTAAAGGACTGATAGCCGTGCCACTCAACGGAGCAAAATGCAGATACGGCTGATACGGTTCAATTAACATGTACTGCTGGTATTGTATATGTTCACTTTGTATTCACATCCGTATTTTGACTTTTAAAAAATAGGCGCAAAGACTTTTTGATTTGTCCTCGTAACTCCCCAACCAATAATTTAAAGCAAGGGGAGTTGACATTTTAAATGAAATTAATCTTTCTTCTTAGTTCAAACATTAATCCCCCAGTTATTTTGCTTTCACAATATAACCTAAAGGTATTTATTCATTTAGTATCAATATAATCTGAAATCCAACATAGAGTATTTTGAGACAATTTTGAGACAAATTCTTCCCCTCTTCATAGTCATTTTGCAGTTTTCCTGAGCATAAATGGTGAATTCTATGCCGGAATTCTTAAGGACGCTTACGACTATTGAGGATTTCTGATATCTTCTGTGTTACAACTTGAATTCTAACGATCATAGTCTGTAAATAGATCAGCAGCTTTGTGTCACTGACGGTTCGTTAGATACTGAATAAGAATATTTGCCCTTTTCTATTTTCTGCATTCTGCGGCCTTATCTCTTCTCGTCGAGACAGATCTAATAAAAAAAAATAGAATAAAAGAAACTACCTAGGAATGGATATTTATTCAGCATCTTACTGCGAATATAAGAGCAATTACTTAAATAATGCTTGTTAGTACTGTTTTAGCAAATTTTATTGCTGAGAGAAGTAATTTACAACCAGTAAAAGGATATTTAAGTATACAAAAGAGATTTTCCTATTTAGTTAATGCTAGTTTAATAAATGTCATTATATTACCTAATGATTTAAGGAGATGGCCCGAGATAATTCAAGTTGTTAATTATATACACATATGATGACTAAAATTAATTAGTTCTTAAACAGTTAATAAATAATAAAATATCATTCATAAATCAAATGCAAGGAATGGACTAAAACTAAGAAATAAGAATTCTGAACACTGAATGACTAATTGAAATTACAAAAATAATTAATTTCCGAGATTTTCTTAATTCTTTTTTTACTATGATAATAATTATAGTTTGGATACAATTTATAAATTCTGTGTTGCTGCAAAATGCATGATATTAAGTAAAATTAATACATTCTACAAGATGGGTCTTGTTATTACAAAAGTTGATTGAAAATTACTATTTCAAAAAAAATACGTATAAAAATTTAAAAATTTTAATAAATTTATCATTAATAAGTAAGCTAAATTTATTTATTTTTCCTAATTACATTGTGACATATTTTGCCTTAAACTAATTTTCATATATGCAGTAAGAATAATAACCTAAAAAGTTAGTGTTGCCATATATTTAATGAAATTAACTCGGTTTTATATGCTACTCTATTATTTTTATTATCAATTTTATATTAAATCATAATTTGTTTCTATATTTCAAATATAAAATAACCAATTTTATTTTTTTAACCCCACACATATTTCTTATGCTTTTTCCCCAAATGCTTCCATTCAATTTACTTTCAAAAACTTAATTATTTACAATTAATGACAAAGTTTATTAATGACAAAGTTTTGTTCAAATATTTTAATGAATCAATAAATACACATTATTTAACAATTTTTAATAAAAAAATTCAAATGATTTTTTAAGGATATTACATATTAATTCAGAAAAATCATAAATTATTAAATAAAATTCTTATAAATATAACTAATCATTCAACTGATAATTAATAAAAAAGTATATATTGGTCTTATTATTTATGATACTTCCTAATACATAAAATATATTATTTATTATTTATATTTTTTAAAATATATTATATATTATGTTGAGAGTTAATTTTTTGATTTGTTCTCTTTAAAATTAGACTACTCTTAATCTTATTCATTTTAAATATACACAAAGCAATTTTTACTTTCTTATTTCTTATTATAAATCATTTCCGAAGAGAAAAAAACGGTTATCCAAATAAGCATTACAAATAAGAAAAATGGTAAACAGACTACTGTTAAGAAATTATTTATTTTATATGCAGTTGCAACAAAATAAGTAATATAATATGAATTCTTAAGATATTCTTAATTGAATTGAATGAATTATTTTGAAAAAAATGTTGACTTTATATATGTCTCTGATAAATTATATTTATGCGTTACAGCAAAAAAATTATTATTCTTCAGCAGAAATTTACTTTACAGTTTCGTTCATTTTTATTTACTTTCAAATACACTTTTGATTTTGATATAAAAATAATGAAAATTAAAGTAAAATACTTTATGTTTCAAATAAAGGAATTTTTAAATAACAAAATTAATTGCATTTCATAAAATACTTCACACTTCACATACAAAATTCATACTTAAATCAGTAGGATATGTTGCGGCAATTCAGACATAATTCTGTCAATTTTTTGATTTGGTTTGACTAAAAAATCATATGAAATGAAAAGATATATATTTATGTAAATGGAATTTTATTAAATTCATTCATAATTAATTTATGCTGGTTTATTAAGGAATGAAAATTTTCCAAATCAATTTATTAATTAACCAACTTTAGATACAGCACCTTTTTGTGTTCCTAACTGTCCTTAGAAATAAGGGGAAATAAGGGATTATTATTATTTTGTGTTTGATTTCATAGATGTGTCTTGGATATTTTAAATTCTTCTTGTTTTCAAATTGGCTAACCAACTGGATGAGAATAAACAAGAAACGAAATGAATCTATAGCTACTTTTCTAAGAATGTTTTTACAGTTTATTCCCAATTACTCTAAAATTGTGTTTTTTATTCCCTCTTTTAATAAAAATATATCATATGGATTATCGAATATAAACTGCTTGGATTATTTACAAAATTAATTTGGAATAATTTATAATATAATCTTTCCAATCCCAATTATTTCGAGAAAAATTGGGAAATTAATATTCATAAGAAAACGTGCCTGAATAGTAGGAGATATAAAAAGAAAATATCAAAGACACATAAATGCATTTTAAAATGAAAAGGACATTTCTTTTATCCCTATTCTTTTGAGGACATTCTAAATTAGTAGTAAGAAGTCGAGATCACTTTGCAAGTACAATGTTTAAAGCTCTATTAAAATCATTTTACTCTGATATTTATTTATATAATGTGCCAAATCCCTAATAATAATCAAATTTCATTTGAATATAGATATGTTTGCAAATCCCTTAAGATATTATTTAAAAAATTATTATTAATCTGAAGTAAAAATATTAACTTTATTGCCTAGGTATGACAATTCTGTGTTTGGAGATTTAAAAATCACAACTAATCATATGAAATTTTTTTAAAAAAAATGTATGACAAATACATTAAAATATTCTATTATTAATCACCTTTTTATGAAAACCCTTGTTGGTAATTGAGAATATTATCCTATTTCTCAGAATAAAATTTCAAATTAAAATTGTATTTCTCTTTTAACGGTTATATCGTTCAGTTTCGAAAAGTATATTCATTTCCAAATTACCGATACAGAAAATGAATAATGACACTTAGGAAAGTTTTCGTGCTTCAAATAAAGCACGTTTCTAGCTCGCTATGAATTTACTGGAATGTACAGTATTCACTGTTCTCAATTACTTTTTGTTTCCAATTACCCTCCTTAACATTACAAATCTCAGAACGTCCTAGAACTTCCATAGAAACTCGATAGATAAAAAAAATGAATCCTGTCAGACTCTTGAGAATTACATTGTCTAGACAAGATAAGATTGAATAATTTTTATGGGCAAACGCTGAGCTATCAAATGGTAATTCTCAAATTTTTTATGAGCGAAATGTAAGAAAATATTTTATTGCTAATTTTTTCCAAAATTTTCACCTGTAGAATTTTCAAAATGGTATGTTTAATTAGTTTCTCATTTACTCCCTTTATAATTTCTTTGTTGTGAAAATAAAATTAAATAAAAAAAATACATTTTCTGAATCTTGCAGATTTGATGCTTTATTCTGCACCTTAGGGATTGAGAATAAAGACAATATAAATTTATTAATCACATAGTTAAAATTAAATAAGCTAAAGCATTTTTACAGACACTATGTGAATTATTACCCATTATGTTCTGATTAGCACCATTAAAAGCCCTTTTCTCATGTACTGCTTCTATTCATTTCAATTTCGAAAACATATAGTTATTTTTTATGTATTTAAGCGAGTTACAATTTTTATAATTCAATTCAATTTAAAAAAATAATTATAAAATTCACTACTTACTCTCAAATGAATAAATTATTTAAAATAATTAAATAATTAAATCAAGCATTTCAATTAATTAATGATTATTAATCAATAAAATAATATAAAGAAGAAAAACCTATAAAGTTAAAACAATAAAAAGTCTAAAATAAAAAATAATAATTGTCAAATAAATTAAACCTTTAAAGAAATTTTTATATAGTTATCGTATAATTATTCATATTGTTATAAAGCAAATTAAATTCTTGTGAATCAAACAACTAAATTATTTGAGACAGTGCATTAAAAAACATTGATTGATATTTAAGATAAAACAAAATTATGATAAAGACTGCTTAGTATTTTTTGAAAAATGGATATAATGTTTTTGAGTGTTTCATTGTTTCAATAATTTTATGCACAGTATATTCATATTTACCAGCTTAAACATCTCACAATTAATATATTGAAAAAAGAACTTCAAGTGAATTTTAGAAACATTAATCATTTTTCTTTGAGCAAATCAAGATACAGTTCCCATGACCCTTTTTGCTTTGCGTGTCATAGTCTCAAGATCAATTGAATATTCAATAATTATAAAGAACATTGTATAAAATTAAATATATTTTTATATATTATTTTGAATTTCGTAATTTGTAATCTAGGTATTCCGAGCAAGTTCTGTGATGTTTAAATCCTCGGAGCATCAGAGACCCGAATAGTAGAATCTCGATAGCTGCAAACAAATTTAATAAAAAAAAGTGTGTTCATAAATTTCAGAAACTGAATTCAGTTTATTACGAGAAATTCATCAAATATCAATCATTACACGACTAGTGTTTAATTTTTTGTACAGTTTACACGCAACACTTCCTAGAATAAAGACTAATGCTAAAATAAATCTCTTTTTTTGTAAATTTTTAAAAATAGTTATGCGTTTTTCTCATATGTTTTTATTATAAAGAACATATTGAGAAATATTAAAAAATTAAAACATTGATTCATACATTTATGTCGTTATATTATATAACCCTTACATATATTTTATAAAACCATATATTATAAACTACTATTTTCAAATATGTTTTTATCGATAAACAAGAGGTTTTACAGCGTTTTCCTCTTATTTCATTCTTTTTTCTCTGTAAAGCATGTAAATTGACTGAATTTAACTAAAATCTGAAAAGATAATGGTTTGATATATTTTTTATGATATATTTTTTTCAAAATATAAAAATCATTCAATATTTTATTTCTGAAATATTGGCGTTTCCTTCCATTTTCAAAAAACCAATACAAATAGAATTTATTTAGCAATGTGAGCACGTAGCGGACCCCAAATTGATTCCGAATAAAACAAATATACTCCCTATAAACTTTTTTTTCATTGAGATCGATTTTCGAATTCTTTTTTCGAAATATCGAGAATATCATTTCATACTGATACGAAACGAATATTTTATACTGTATTAAATAACACTTTTCCTTGTTTCCAATGCATAGTTTTTAACTATTTAAATGCATATGGTTGGATGTAAGATATTATTATTATGTGAGGGCATAATTTTGTTTTGGGTATGGGTTCTTGTGGTGTATCCGAAAAAACGTAGGCAAAAAATATTCTTTTTTTTTCAGTAGATAGAGTCACCTGGCCATTGACATTTGAGGTTTGTTTTGTCAGTATTGTTTGAGATATTTAATTAAAGTTACCATCAGTGTCTTTTTGTTTGATACTTCTATGAAATGTCGTCATCTTCCAGTTTATTTACGATTTCTTTCTTTTAAATAATTAATTTTGAACTCAGAATATTGTCGTGTTTTTAAAGTTTTAACTATCGCAATTCCGTAGAACGCGAATTCTATTTATTCTTTAATGATATTATAAGAGCATTATTACTAATTGTATTCCTCAAAATGCTGTAAATATTAAAAGGATTTTTTTCAAGTATGGTATAATAATATTTCAACATGTTCTGCAAATTCTGAACTAAAGAATAAGTAAGCTATTCCTTTAAAATATTTTTTAGTTCTTTTAGTGTTTCCTAATGTAAAAAATAACACTTTGTTTTACTTATCAATTGAATTCCAGCATTTAAAGAATTATAAAAATGCAGGTTATATTTTAGTTATGGTGCTATATAACATATCCCCTAATCTAAACATAAAATTAAAAAAAATCATTTGATGAACCTCTAAACAACGAAATTTTATTTTGTACATCCTTTTAGCCACCAATTACCCCTCCCTCCCCTCAAAAGACATTTTCCTTTTTTTAAAAAACGTTTGCCACTTAATTGATTTACTTTGGATTCCTAAATTTTTTAAGCAAATATTTAATTTTTATAAAACAAATATATTAATTTAAAATATTTATATATTAATTAAAAATATATTAATTAAAAATATTTAATTAAATGAATACGATTTAGTTAGTTGCACAAAATAGGAAGTATTTTTATGCTTCCTATTTTATAGGAAGTATTTAGTGCTCTTGTGATAAAAATGGTATAAAAAGGTACAAATTCACTATAAAAAATCTCGGAACAAAATATAATATTCATGTTTTTGTACAAAAATAGAAAATACTATAGTTCTTTTTGTATGCTTGTTGTTTGTTTGTTCACGTTTGCTTTGTTTTTTAATGTGTTATTTACTTTTGTTCATTATTTTGACTTCTATCGATATTAATGCTACCTTCTTTTTCGAACTATTTTCCTTATTATCTAATATAAATAGTTACATATAAATGAATTTTTTTAAATATTAATAATCATGCATATTTAGATAATGTTCTGTATTAGTAGTAATTTACTTAAGGGATCGATTCTGCTTATGGTATAATACTATTCAATAATTTATAATTCCTGAATGCAGGTGATTATGTTAAGATATTTACTACGTTCTCTTTCATATATCTTTGTAACTTATCTCATTTACAACTTCTGAATGTTACAGTACAGGTCACCTTCGAGTTACAACGCCGAATGAGAATTGGTATTTGGCAGTTACTCCAGAGGGAGCACAGCATCAGGCCTGCCTTGTCTGCTCTCTTCATACGCTAGTAAGACAGTTTCAATGCAGATAATGTGCAGATGTTTAAGGCAGATTGGTTTATATGCTAGTAATCCTATCAGATGTGTTTCACATACTACAATTCACTGTGCCTGCATTTAGCCTGGAATAGAGAGCGTATAGTGGAGATAACGCAGTGTGTACCTGTATGAGGATTTCTGAATAGTCCAAGTTTTGCTTGCAGTCCGATTCTCTTTGGACTTTTATATGGATACCACCAGGTACCAGTTAACATGAAGAGAAAACTATAGAACGACAATGTTACGGAGGTGCAAGATTGTTCGTTCGGGAAGAATTATTCTGGGTTCAAGTACAGATCTGCATGTTCATGGAGCCACGACAGGCCAAATTTGTCAGGATGTTATTCTAAAACAACATGTAAGTTTGTTTCAGATCTACATGATCGCAGAATTTGTGTTTATGGATGGCAACTCCCGTCCTCAATGTGCAAACATCGAAAAAGAATGCTTCCGATTGGAGGATATCACCGTATAAATTGACCAGCATTATCATTGGGAATCCAGTAGCGCATGTATGGGAGATACTTGGCCGATGAGTTACAGCACGTCAACCATCTCCTATATGTCTACCAGAATTTTGGAGAGAATTGTTTGATGAGTGGTGTAATATTCTCCATGATCTGATCGATAATTTTATACTCAGCATGCCAAGTCGTTCTATAGATTGAATTGCAACGTTTGGGAGATATATTAGATATTAATACATTAAAGGCGGGAGTCGTAGTAATACGATGCATCTTTGCTGTAGTTTAAAGTCGGGAGTCGTAGTAATACTGCTGTAGCTTAGAGGCTTGAGTCGTATTAGTACGTTTTGCAGCTAAATTGCGTTATATTGTAATTAGTGTTTAGTTATTTTTTGATATTTCTTGTAGCTTTAAAAGTTTAAATAGACTTTTTTTAGTCTAATTTTTTTTTATGTTTACACAAAATATCGCCCGCTCTAGGACGAAAAATGAGGCGGGGCCGTCTCCGTGTTACCTAGCATACTTTTGTCAAGATCCCAGCCTTTAATGTGTTAACCATCATACCAATATTGATATATGTAATATTGATTTTTGTAAGTACTTTTTTAAAAAATTTTCCAGGGAGCGAAAAATTGCTATTTTTATTAATGATTTCAGACATATAGTTTATTTTTTTTCTCTTTACAATTTATTTAATAACTAGGTTTTGTAAAAGAGTCATATTTGTTTTGCTTCAGAATTTTTTTCTCCGTAACTTGACTTATCTTAATTTATGGACATGTGTGTATATAATATGTATTTTTGTAACAAAAATATAGATAACTTTCTATAATAAAATTTTTTCCTTGAATTAATAGGGATTTAATAATTCTCAGTCGAAACTTTTCCATTTCATTCTCGAATTTTATTAATTTAATAAAATTTTACTTCTATTTTATCTATCACAATATTAGCGAAGCAATTTAAAATAATAAATATTTCCTAAGATCGGAAATGTCGCATGTTTAAATAAAGAAAATATTAGGAACAAATTGAATTTTCATTCTAGAACTCAAAAAGTGCAAACTTTATAAGGACGAACTTTTGAAAATAGCAAGTTTTTAAAAAAATTAAGAGAACGAGAATACGAGAAACAATTTAAATAATTTTATCCCATGCTTATACAATTCCTTAAAACTGTCTTACAATATTATTTCTTAAGAATTTAGTTACAAATATTTATTAAAGTGTTATTATTAAATAAAGGCAACAGTACTTCTCTGGTTTAAGTCGGATTTTATCCAGAAGCCTTTATTTATTTAATTTTCATAGGATTTTAAATTTGATCAAGGATATTATATTTTTTGTAGCGTTCATATTATAATTGATTTATCCAACAGTTTATTCAAGATGAACAAATATTTGAAACATTTTTATCACTTTTCATAAGAAAAGTAGCTCAAACAAAAATAAATAAATATTTGAAAAAAATCAAATTGCAAATTGATTTTTTTGTGTTTGTATGAATAAGGTTGTTATCTTTGTTTTCAAGGTTGTTGAGTATCTGTACCTCAAGAAGCAAATACGCATGGATTGATGTGAGATAATTTAATAAAATAATATGAAACAAAATAAATTTTTTGTTATATGTTAATGGAAGATATGCTGTGCAAAATACATTGTTTACTATTCCAATAGAAGTGTTTATTATTCTTTTGATTTCAAAGACTTTTGGTTCTGTATTTCAGTGTTTACCAATCATAATAAGAGAGTTCTTCTTACATATGGTCATTGACACTCGAATTCATTATTTTTAGACATTCGAATTTACTAAGCCAACAAAGAAGCTTATTTTGTTTTGAACTTTTGTGCCGTTGTTTCAAAAAATCTGATTAATCTTTTGACTTCAAATATTTATGCGCTTGTAGATGGATCCAAAAAATATTTGCTATTAATAAACAACAAATATAATTCAACAGAATAATAATATCATTGTTGTTGTTCTCGTATTCCCCTTTACAATGGGAGGTGGAGTTCAGTACCTTCTGAAAGTATGGACTCCTGAGCACCCGAGGACAGACATCTCACTTCCAGCCCACCCAAGTCACAAACCCTTTTTACATTTATTCATCCACAAACAGTAAATTACTAGAATTGGAACAGAGGACGACCACCTCTGACCCAGCACAAACAGTGGTATTACTCTCAACATGGAGGACTTAGTGACCAAGACAGATTTTGCATGCTCCAGCCACCACGCACACACGGAGAGTCTTCGGTTTACGGGTTAGAACTCAGATTCTACGGGACACGAATCCAACGTTTTACCAACAGGGCTATTCCAAACCCCATTTAAACTATTTTTTAAGAGGATTATACACCAAAAAAGAAAGTAAATACAAATAATTTCTATTAATGTTTACACAATACTAAAGTAAATTCCAATATAGATTTATAATCTATCTTTTATTAAATCAAATATTAACCAAAGTTAGTAATTTAATGTTTCCAGAATGATGATATCCTTCTCGAGATAAATATTTCCGACTTATACATTTAGTTTTTTTTTTTTTAAATATAATGTTTTGAAAGATGATTAATATTTATTAAAATCGTGTCATCAAGGTTAATTTCCTTAATACGAATTATTTCTTACTAGGTAATTTCAGCATATAGTAAAACTGAAAATGTCTAGAAGTTATTAAAAAGTATTACTGGCATGTTGGATTGCATTTATGTTTTCTTAAGACTGAATAAGGGTTGAAAAAAAATGTACGAAATCTCAGACAGCAGTTTTACTGCTTTTTACAACAAAGATATAAAATATTTTATTTTGAGTAAATTAGCATTTGTCGAAAATCCTTACAAAAGAATTTTTTTGCCATGGGGTAATGCAAGATAGTACAGAGTCTTATTATAGTCTAATTCAAATAAATAAACCTAAACAAACTTTTAAAAGTTGAATTCTAGTAGTTTAAATACCTCACACATAAAAAAAGTTTCATTTTTTTTAATTAATAAGAAACACTGTTTTTAAGAAACTTTTTAATTCATTTGGGTAACCATTGATATTTAAATAATTCCATTTGTATAATTTAAGCCTAAAAAATAAATCTACTCTAAAACTCCATAAAGAAAGCTGAAATTGAATTTTATGTTTAATATTTAATATCTCATTAAATGATGAAATTAAATAATAAAATATTAATCGCCGGACATAATAGAGCCATTTGGGTTGAAATGTCTAATTAC
Source organism: Argiope argentata (assembly GCA_026289955.1). Taxonomy (NCBI): domain Eukaryota; kingdom Metazoa; phylum Arthropoda; class Arachnida; order Araneae; family Araneidae; genus Argiope; species Argiope argentata. The sequence goes on along the minus strand of JAOUZG010036900.1, from coordinate 202,713 downwards.
ATATATCATATGAAATAAAAGAACCAGGATGACCTTGTTGGTTAGATATTGGATTCACATCCCTTAGGCTGCTAGTTTGAACCCGCCAGCCAAAGACTCACCGTTTTTGTAATGGATGGGTGCGCTTGTTAAATCTGTCGTGTTCACAAAGTCCTCCCGGTCGAGAGTAATACCACTGGGTGTACTGTGTCAGAAATGATCATTCTTTGTTTCAGATCTAAATTACGATCTGTGGATGAATAAATGAAAAAAATAATTGACATCCGTCCGTAAAAAGAGCGTATTTCAACTAGAAGTCAGACTTCTGCCCTCAGGGGTCCGTACACTCAGAAGCTACCGCATCCACCCTTCCGTCGTAAATCAGAATACGAAAACAACAACAATCTGAAATAAAAGATGCATGGATTAACATATTAAAAGGCAACAAATGAAGAACCGATACCTTTGTTAAGTATATAAAGGACCGATAAGTTTTATAAATTCATAAAAGATAAATCCTTTTTTAAATTTTAATATCAGTACTAATTATTTTTATTAGATTGATCTCATTACTTGCTTATGACTCTCACGCCTCTATAAAAATTACATTAATTTTAACATCATAAGGTTTTAAGATATAATACCAGAAGGTCAATAAAAAAGAAATTTATTCCTCATAAGAATTTTAATAAAATCTGTTATTATAGCTGCTTTTGCTATGTACTATTGCCAAGCAATTTAAACGCACGTTTCGAATATCTCAAGTTTTTCTTGCTTGCTACTCATCTCAAGATGAGAGTTTCTTCTTAAAATAAAAATAACAGGTATCTTCAGGTATTTTCAAAATTTTCTTTAGTTTTGTTTGAAAAGCCCCCAAACACCAGTTCAGCGAAGCTACTGCACCTTCCTAAGTACCTTGCATATCACTGACAAATTCCCTTTCTTTCGTTAAATTGAACGATTCAACTCGTAACGCGTTCTTTCTACGTTAAAGATGCTCGCTCAAATGGGTTTTGGGGGCAAAGAAAATTCCTTTCAAAGCACTTGAAGGTTTCCAGAGAATATGCTTGCCTAATAGGTTTCAGCTAAGCATGAACCTCTTTTTATAAGAACCCCTAAAGTGCAGGTGTTTCCAACAGGGTTTTTGAGAGATGGTAGGGGACTTTCCTTATCTTTCAGTGAGAGACATTCCAATAATTTTAGGTAGCTTAATAAATATAAATTTAAGAAAGAGAGTTTGAAATCACATCTATTCTATGAAAGCATCACGTATACCCAATATTTGAACAAATGCTTTTGGACATTTACAAAACTATAGATACATATTTTATGCAGCTATGGCTGGGATAGCCTGGTGGGTAGAGCATTGGACTCACTGGCCAAAAGATTCCTCGAGTGTATGGCGGCTGGAACTCGTTAAATCTGTCGTGGTCGCAAAATTCTCCATGATGAGAGTAATAACCACTGGGAAGTACTAGGTCAGAGGTGATTGTTCTCTGTTCCAGGCCTAAATTACGATCTGACATGAATGAAGGAATATGAACAAATGAAGACCATCCTCTAACTTTTAGAGGGTGGGCTGTGACGTGGGCTAAATCGTACACTCGGGCCTAGATGGCGCTACTTGTAAAACAAGATAGACATATATCCAGCTTAACATCTTCTGATGTATCAGTAGGACTTGTCAATGGAAAGTACCATAAGTAACAATAACAACAAAACAGTAGTTGACTTTCTTTAAAATATAAATAATTTATTTTCTAAAATTCCAAAATGTATCACTTTTTTCTATATCGTACAATTTTTTAAAAAAGAGAACTTATAAAAATTTTGGCAGTACAGTTAGAGGGATATGATTATTCTGTAAGAGAAGCTCCGCGAAGAAAGATTTTCCACTTAATGATATTTTAAAAGTGAATATCAGAATTTTATAAGTTAGAAATGTGATAATTAACTCAAAAAACTTTTATTTAAGGAAATGGCTCATTTAAATTAAATACCACAAATAGAATCAAACATCGAGAAATTTTTTGGAAAAAAATATCATGCACTTTAAACTAGGAAAATGAAAAAAAAAAGGCTTTTTGTTGTAGATGAAAAATAAAAGGCTTTGTAAAGTAAATATTACTTCTTGTCTTTGGAATAAAAAAGAATTTAAACTTTTTCATTTCACTTATTCTGCAGTTCCATTTATTATCAAATAAATTAAAATTTATTTTCGTTGAAATGACGTTTGTTATTCTGCGATGAGAGACATACAGTAGGATTTTAAATGCTTCTACAGGAACTATTCTAAATTTTTTACTTTACGGTCTTTGCAAAAGAATATTCATCTACATTATAACGGAAATTAATTTTCTTTAGGAACTAATACTGTTCATACTTTCTGAGTGGTCTTCTAATATCATAGCTGTATCATCATTGTTAAATATAAGTTCATGCAAATTCTTTACATGATTAAATTTGAAGGGCAATTCATTGACAACTTTGAGAAAAATTCGAAAAAAATAAATGTTTAAAAATAGTAGGATTAAATAATTCATTTTTATTACATGATACATATTTGTATTTTTTCACACAAAAAGCACAGAGTATTTTAATCGATACAAATTAACACTACTATTGTTTTATACATGAAATACAATTGATATTAAACAGATATATTTCCCTCTTTCTATCTTATTAAAGATATTTCAATGAGTACTTTGTTTTTCATATATTTTTAGGAAACTGTATATATTTTTATAGTTAATTTAAAAGAATCTTTTATAGCTTTTTAATTTTATTTACTTAGCTGTATTTACTGTTTTACTGCCGGCTTGCTGGCACAGAGGTAGCGCGTCTTCCTCGTGTTCTGGAAGTCCCGGGTACGAGTCCCGGTGCGGGCATGGTTGTTCTTCTGTGTGCTATCTGTGAGATGTGTGAATGTGCCTTCCTGTAAAAAGGGGTTGTGCAAGCGAATGTGGTGAGTGTGTAGCAAGGTCGTACTCTTGGCCCTAGTTGGCGCTACTCAAATACAAGAGACGCTTCATTCGGCTTAAATCTGCTGTTGTATACAGCAGCGGGATTGTCCATGACAAGTGCCATTTGACACAACAACAACAACACTATTTTACTGCATAAAAGGTTAAAAAAATGACGTAAGACGGTATCATGAGAAAAAGAGAAACAACAATAAAAATTCCGAGAAAATCGGTAATTGTAAAAACTTTTCTTTTATCCCATTTGTATTTAAGAATATATAAAGTAATTATATAAAAATATAAGTAAATATATAAATCTATTATAAGTAATATCGATTATTTGTATAGCTAATACATTTATTACAAGTATATATATTATGTAAATAAATAATAAAAACATATTTTATATATTTTAAGACAATTATATATATTTTTTATGTTTATTATATTTTGTTTGTTTGCTATTTTATTTTATTTACTTAACTCTATTTGCTATTTTACTGCATAATAGTAAAAAAAAATGACGTAAAGCGGTATCAAAAAAAAGAGAAACAACAATAAAAATTCCCAGAAAATTGGTTATAGTCAAAACTTTATATTATTCTATTTTTATTTAATCAAGGTTATATTTTCAAGATTTATAAAACAATTTTTTAAAGATTTAAATTGTTTAATAAAAATTGCGTCTCGTTTTCAGGTAAAATAAGTTTGAAATTATTATTATAAAAGGAAAATGATTTTCACTTTGTGACCTCAATTCGCATTTCTAAGATATGTAAAAGAATATTTTGCCTTCACATATTTTTTGAAATATGATAAAAATTCATAAAATGATAAATTGCAGTCTCCTTACAACTTTTTCATACTTTATGTCGTCTAGACAGTGTAGAAATGAATTTTAAATGTTTTGGGAAACTTCTGAGCAATCAGAGTAAAATCACAGCAGACTCTTCGAGAAAAATCGATTGGATGCCTTTTCGTTTATATTACTCCACATATAAGTTTTTATGAAATCATCATTCATATTATTTCTTTTTCAACATTACTTTCTATATAATCTAAGTAAAAATAATTCTACCTGAACAAAAATGTATAACAGTGTTTACTTTAAGATTTGGGCATTGAAATGAATACTTTGTACCAAACATATCTGATTAAATATGAAGTTGTAAGTTAATAGATTTTGTGTTAAAAGAAAATTCAGATTGGGTAGTTGAGAATTTTTGAAATATGTTGCCGAATGTATTCAGTTTATTTAGATGTGTGGGCACAAAATCTTCTAATTGATTCTAATATCCATCAAACAGTCATTATAAAAGAAATACTAGAAATGTTTACAACTAATTCAAAGAAATTCAATGGACAGTTTTTCATAATTAAATCACTTATTTTGTTTTAAGTGAAAGTACAAAAAGCCTACTGTTTAGATTAATTTCATGTAAAAAGGGCTTGAAAATCATAAAATATGTATTACATCATCACAAATTGTTATTAACATTAAAAATTTGGTGTTCTGTTTTTTTTTTATTTTAAAAAGAAATATGGTAAGCATTTAAATTTTTACAGAGAATACCGAAAAAATATATTGGAAATATCTATATATTTTAATTTCAAATGGTAATCAAAACTATTACTTTTCCGTTATCCAGGCGCCAGAGAAAAATCACCAAATAATGTAGAATTTCACCAAATTTCTTTACAGCAATTTTTTCCGCTAAATTACTTTGGCGGAATTATATGTATGAATGACGAATTTCTATTAAATTGAATGACGATTATATGTATGAATGATGATTTATATGTATGAATAACTATGACTTTATTTCTCCAGGAAAAGTACCAATATTCATATTTAATGAAAGAAATAAAGCCCGGTTTTTTAATCATCATAAGCCACTGAAGCTATTTGTCTCAACGATTTATCAACTTTGACTGTGATTTTAAACAAGAAACTAGATGAATTTGTTATTATATATATTTCCAATTTTGTTTATCTAATAAATGAATTCTTCCTATAATTTTATTAGATTCAAATGTATGTAGAAAAATGTAATTAATGATCATCACATAATTTTTTTATTTAAAGCAAGAAATTAAATTTCATTCCTGTTATAGAAATTAAACGCTGTACAACGAAAAAAAAGTTGGAAAGATTATATACGGATTATTTTTATATTATGACTCTAATAAATACTTAAAGATTCAATTTCTTGACATTTTTTTCATCATTCTTAGCAGGTGTAGATAAAACTTTGACAAATTGCATTTACATTTCTTTCAGAGAGCTTTAAGTACTCAAATATTTTTAGCACAATGATTATTTAAAGCATTCATATGGAAATAACTTTAGTGAAAATTTTATTTTAATATTACATATTTTTTTAAGTATAAGAAAAAAAAACTTTTACAATCAATATTAGTTTTAAACTTATTTTTATACAAAATATATGAAACTGTACAGGATTTAACGGACACATTTCTATCAGAAAAAATATATTTTCTCTTAAATTATACATTATACAATAAATATATTAAAAATGTAAAAAAAATACTTTTTAAAGTATCGGAGACTTTTTCCATTTTTAAAAAGATAAATATGTAAATAATTTTTCTAAACACAGAGTACATAATAAATTGATTTTCAATAAAACAAAAATATTTCGCCTAAACTTATATGTTTTTATTGAAAAAGACTTTCTATAAATGTTAAATGACTTGCTGTAGATACTGGTTTTCCGATAGTATATTTCCTTAGGGTAATTGTTTTTTGAATTTATTTATTCAATTTGTGACTTAATAATTGTATTGCAATTGATAAAATTGTTCATCATAAATATGGCTGTAACACATTAAAAGCATATTCAAATAAATCCCCGGAAAGTCAAATTTTTTTTTAAAAAAAATTAAATCATGGTGTTCACACATTATCACAATTAATGATTGTTTTACGCAAAATTAATAGTTATTTACAGTATGCTTGATTCAATACATGAACATATTTAGTAAATAATGTCAGAAACAGAAATGCTGGTGTCCTGGCATAGGTGTAGCGCGTCTTCCCCAACAGCTGGGCTTCCCAGTTGAGGTATGGCTGTTGTTCTGTGTTCAATCTATAAGGTGCATGAATGCTCTCCTGCTGTAAAAAAGGTATTTGCAAGTTAAGTCGTACTTATGTCTCTAGTTGGAACTACTTCAAAACAAGAGACTCGCCTTTCGGCTTAAAACTTGCCGATGCCTCAGCGAACCTTGTTCATGGCAAGTACCACTAATAACAACAACAATAGCAAAAATAGAAATGTCTTATATTCTCTGCATATTATCTTATTTAAATTTCAAAATATGAATTTAAAAAAACATGAACTGCTTAAAACAGTTTTGAAATTACTATTTTCAGCTACTGAATATATTGTACCTATATATTGTAAATATATTGTTATGCGTATGAATTTTATTAAAGGGAAATAACTTTTCTTAAAACTCTAGTTTTAAATAATCCATAAAAGTTCATGTAGTTGTTATTGGAAATGTCTTCATTAAAATTGAACAATGGACTTATTTTGCTTGAAATATTAATTTCTGTAGAATTATTTTTTCATATACATTATTCAACAATCTGAAAGAAAAATTGAATCTTGATTATTATTCAAAACAAAATCTACAACAATAAGGTTTTTTTTTCAGATTATCATAAAAAAATTAACGTTCATTATGATCTAAGTAGTTTGGGACTATTTAATTGAATTTATGATGTTTCTTTACTAAACGTCCCAATAATTTTAAACTGCAAGATAAAGAAAAATCTCTAATATATCGTCACTTAGAGTTGTGGTTCTTTATCCTGGAAGAATGTATATTTCTTTATATAACTCTGTTTTTAGGTATATTCTTTTTAAACCTCAATAGTAAAAATTCTACACTAATTATGTAAAATTCATTACACTCTTCTTCACCAGACATCATATAGAACAATGAAATATTAACAATGCTAGTGTCCTCTTTTAATTGAAAACAAAACAAAACATAACACTTTAATTTTTTTAAATGAAAATAAATAAAGAAAGAAAAGAATTGTACATTCAATGCCACTTAAACTTTAAATTAATTCTTTGTACACAATATTAATATTATTTAAAAAATAAATAAATTGCTTTATAAATTGGCTTTAAAATTTCAAAATATATTACGCGAAAAAGTAATTTTGACTAAAAGATGATAAAAGAAGAGGTTAAAAAAAGAGAATTTATTCTGTAAAAGTTTGAAAAGCATTTAGTCCTTAATTTCTAACAACAGGAGCATTTCTATGTTAAGACAGACAATTTTAGAAGACTATTTTACATCCAAATATTTTAACTCATTCCAAAGTGTACAAACAAAATAGTTTTAACTAAAGATAAAAAAAAATACAGCCAACAAAATTCAGCAAATTACAAGGACAATTTCAAACTCAACGATGAAATCTCAACGATGCTCCGTTAGACGGACCCCTTATTTTCCTTCGGTCAGAACATGTTTTTTTTAAAAATCTAATAGTTACAACAGAATATATTTGTACCAAAACGAGTAAAAGTAAGTTCATGTTTTTTTTTTTGTTTAGTAAAACCTCTTTATTCTTAGACACAAAACAGCAAAAATGTCATTTCCTGGTTCTCAAAAAAAAAACATCTTTTATATTGTCAGATAAAAAATAATTCTGTCAAAATGAGAAATGATTCAACCTATTTTACTACGGATGTTTCAAATTTTTAGGGAGGGTTTTTTTTTTGTAGAAAAGATGTGAAATGACAGTAAGGAATGAAATGAAATCATCACTTTTAAATAATTCTGTTTATGGTGCAATTTCAGTTTAAATATATTCCCAAATACTGCGTAAAGGGAAATAAAAAAAATCTTCAGCACATCGCAATCCAACATTTAAAATGGAGACAATTCATTATATCTTTTTATACAACTTAAGTTACATTTTAATCATATTTCAATTTCTTTTCCTTCTCTTCTTTCAAAATGATAGCGTACACTTGCTTTTTTAATGAGTTTAAATTTTTTAGAAATATTTTTAAAAAATAGATATGTGCCTTTTCAAAATTCATTTTTTCTTGCAAAAAGATATATGCATTTATAATTTTTTTGTCTTTTTATATGCATCTTTTTAAAAAAATGTCAAAATATATTACTTTCATGAACGAAGCTCTTTTTCTGAAAATAAATTTACTCACAGATTTTCATTAGTTTTATCCATATTCAGTATCAAAAATTTACTTTCGGAATTCTAGTTAGTAATTTGCACTTCTGCAGATTGAAATTGATTTTCAGTGAACAAAAAGCTTTAAAATCAGGATTCTTAAGTTAACAGAAAGAAGTGAGTTTATAAAAAAGTAATTCACAGCTGTCTTTTATATATTTACATTATTCTTATTCTAACATTATTACCTCTATGTTAAAATATCTACAATTATGTAATGTACGAAAATTTACAGGAAAAAATTAAATCATTTTAACTTTCTATTTACTGAAAAATTTCTCAGGAAAAGAAAATTATTTGTTGCGTGTATACAAACGAATTTCTCTGAATTTACTGTTTGTTTTAGGAAATATATCGTAAAATCCGTTTTAAGGCTAGCACGTAAATATTCTTCATTGAAACCTTGAAAAAGTGATTTTCAGAGAATAAGATAAAAATTAAAATTGCTTTCCATGCTGAAAAAGAATTATTAGCTAATAAATTATTTTCTTTATTATTTTGATTTATTTTAGTTAAGTAGTGTTCAAGTCCAGTTTAAAAGCAACAATAGACACTGTTTATTGATGATTTTCGAGATTCTGAATTTTAACATGATGGCATGGATGATACTTTATCTGACACCCAAATCTTCTCAAATCCTGGACCACAACAAGTGATTGTGATTACGGGATCTTTTTAGTTTATATGAGTTCAATAAAAACGTTTTGTATTTGATCCTGTACTATGTGCATCGTAGTCAATTTTTCCAAACTGTGCTTTCGTCATCATCAAAGTTACAAAATGATGTCTGTCACATAATTTCACATCATTTCTAGCATAAAACCCATTTGATGCTTAAATTTTGCACATCAGTGTACATGTGCTTTATGCATATCTCTCTTTAGTTAAGGAAAACTGGTAACTTGTAATTTATACACTAATATGAATTAAAACATTTTATGTAACATAAAAAAAGTAAAACCAAATGTTTATGCTCATATAAAATTCCAAGATATGAATCTTTTTTCTAAACGGTGCCATTTTGTTGATTTGTTTTTCATAAAATTTTAAAAACTATCAAATATTTGTAGAAATTTATAATATTTTACTATGATCCTGACAACGTTAATGAAATCATATAATTTAGCAATTTATCTTTTATAAGCACATTTTTTTCTTCATAGTTAAAAATGTAATTGAATACTTTAAGTCTTTTCAAAAGCTATTTTCTTTTATGTAACTTTTCATAACAACACTTTGCTAATTAGTTTTGAAGCACGATTCCACATTGTTCCCATTTGCGGCATCTTGATAAACGTTACTTAGTTGAATAATATTTTCTCCTAAATTAATTCGCATCAAGATACGGTTCATTTAACTAATAAGATCATCTTATTATAGTTTCATGAACATCTAAAAGAAGATTTTTTAAATACTTCAGTAATAATTAGGATTTTTTCCCTCTTTTGCTTCAACGACCATCTATAGTAGATTCAACCAACTTCAGTCATTTACATAAAAGAGAATGAAACTGACTCAAGTACTTAACTAATTTTATTTATAAAGAGGCTTCATTTTTTACTTACAGGTATAAGGGAAACAACTGCACAATATAATTTTTAATTTATAATACTTATTGTTCCTTAGTAATTATTTTTTATTAAAAATCTATTTTAGAAGCTGCAAGCTTGAAAACTAAAGTCTTGATGCTAATATTTATATTGCTTTTAAACATTTTTCTGGATATTTATTTATATTTTATTCAAATATATAAATTAGAATAACGCTTTTATATAAATTCATGTTAAATGTCAATAACTCTTTAATTATAAGCTATTCTAAAACGTTTATTCAGACCAGGTTATAATTAAACACCTTTGTAATACGGTCTGAGGAATTTTCCGGTTTTATGGAGTGACAAAAGCACATTTTATCTTCCAGAAAATATTCAAATGAATAAAGGAGTAGTTGTTGTTACTTATAGCATTTGCAATGGACAAGTCCCCTGCTGATACAGCAACAGATTTAAGCCGAGAGGAGCGTCTCTTGCTTTTGAAGTTGCGCCGATTAAGGCCAAGAGTACGAGTCAGCTACATACTGACCACATCTTCTTGCACAACCCCTTTTTAAAGGGAGGCACAGTCACACATCTCCCAGATAGCACAAAGAAGAACAACCACGCCCGAACCGGGACTCGAACCCTGGACTCCCAGAACACAAGGAAGACTCGCTACCTCTGTGCCAGAAAGCCAGCAGAAGAGCAGTAATAAATGAAAGGACATATTTTATAATCTGTTATATTTTCTTCGTAAAATCTTATTATTCATGAAACTAAAATGTACTTAGAGAAAATCAATATATTTATTTTATTAATTTCAAAATTATACAAAAGGTTTTCATCATATTATTTTATCAATTATTATAAAAAATTTTACATTAATAGCGCATAATTATAAAAATTAATTTCCTTTATATTATTGTAAGAATAGAACTGAAACACATTGTTTCTTGTTTTGAAATTTTCACTTAAAATACTTACTAATTATTTATTTATAAAATTGAATGAATCCGGATTAGTGCTTTGTCATTTTAATATTTTATAATTTGGAATTATAAGGCAAGTGCAATAAATAACGTTTCTAATACAGAACAGTGTAGTAAAAAAATAAAATTTTACTTGAGGATAAAATTTCTCTAGAAAAATATACATTAAGAGGAAAAAAATATGTTTTAATTAATTATGGAAATCAAGAATATACAGTGAAATTAGGCTATAAAAATTGACACTATTAAAGGCCGTGTGATTTATAGAAATAACAATATATTATGAAAAAAGTATAAATTTATATAGGGCTCATCAATAAAAAAACAGAACAACAGTGAAGAGAGTTTAATAACTGTTTTTCTTTTTAAAAAATGGAATCCCATTTATGATAAACTCCAAACTTCTTTAGGTCTATTTTTAAAATTATAATTTAGAAAAATATTAATTATTTGATAAAATAATAATTTTTCTTATTTTAATAATAGAATTTCATTTAAAATAAACTCAAGACCATTCTAGTTTTTTTTCATAATTATGATTTAATTATTAAGAATCGTTTATAAATAATTTCAATAAAAAATAAAATACTTCTAAAACTCTAATAATGCTTTTAATTACGCTATTTTGTTATTGTATGTTATTGATTACGAAATTTTTTTTTTGTGAAATAGCAAGAAATTTAATCTGTTAAAATCATTATATTTCAAAAACTATCAAATATATGGCATATAACACTTTTCTGTGAAAAATGTTTTTTATTCAACATTCTGCATAATTAGATTGTATGATGAAAATTCCAACACACATTAAAATATTTTTCCATTAAAATATCCATAAAATATTTTTGCTCAATATAAAATTTATGGACTAGAAAATATACAACATTAGCTATATGTTAAAGCTTAGATATCCACAAGATATTAAATTATAAACTGATTTCTAAGAGTATATTTAAAATGTAATGCATTTCAAATTCACATCCTTGAGATATTTGATTCTAATAGTAGCAAGTATCAAGACGAGCTTAAATTTAAATATTAATAACAAATTGACAATAATTTATTTTATTTTAAATATATGGATTCAAATGAGCAGAAAATTTGCAGGTTTTTATTTTCAGATGAATGACTACTTTTTAGTAAGTGAAAGTCTCCATAAAAGTTGTCTCTCAGCGATTCGTTTCCAACTATACCAAATTGACTTAACAATAAAAAAAAATTGAATTTGATAATTGTTCAAATTTTCTTTGAATGATTAATACGTTCTAACGTCTAGGTTCTTTTGTTTTATCATTATTGGCATTATAAGATTTTAAACATATAAAAAAATTTTCCAAGATATATTTCCTTAAACTTTCTCGCCTTATTCAATTTAGATATTCTGAAACTTATAAAAATTATTCATGAAGATATTTATGACAGAGTTTGCTAAAATTTTATTTTAATATCTAATCTTCCATACGCCCGTCTTAAAATGCTAAGATTTATACCTCATATTAATATGTTTTATTTTGAATTTGAATGCAAAAACATCATAGAATGTGAAGCTAGTTTTAAATTAATATAGTTTCAACAAGAGAACTTGCTTTGGATTCAATATTTCCTTACCATTTCAACTTTTTAAAAATTAATATTTTTTCAGACTAGAAATGTAAAATTATTTCACTTTTAAAGATTTAATTTAGTTTTGTAATCGATGCATAGTATATAAAAAAAATGTGCATTTATTCGTTAGCTATTAGAAATCTTTGAAATAAAAAAAAGAAAAGAAATATGTTTTTAAAAAATGGACTGAAACATTATTTATTATTTCTATTTTTTCCCGAGTTGTACTCTGTATTTCAATAAAATAAAATACAATGTTCTTTGCTTTGAATGCCTGCTAAAAATGTTTCTTTATCTTGTTGCAAAAAGCAAAAACTACAAAAACTTTTCGCGAAAAAAAAGATTTTTTTGATTTATATTAGAAATAATAATAATTATTATTAAAACACAAAAAATAAAAACGCATGTGCAAATACTGAAGAAATATTCATTTCTTTTAATTCATATATTTTGATTTGAAATCTTTTCATCTTAGTTATAATTTCCTCTAAATAATAATGATTAAGCTAAATTTCATGTAAAATTATCTTGATTGTCTCAAATTAGAAAAGTAATATCTTTTAAATTTGTGTGTTGTTGAATTAGAAGTGATAAAAATAGTTATAACAGCTGTAATTAACAAATAACTATTTCATTATCTGCCTCTTAGACATATGGGTAATTTAAAATTGGGGAAAATATCTTAACTCCACAATCAGATATAGTAAAATTAATTTGCAAAATTTTTATAACTTCTGAGTATTATTATGTATTTATCCGTTATGTGCTGATAAGCTAATATTACTAAATTTTGTACACTTTTATGTCAGAATACAATACGCTAAATTAATATTTCTAGAATTTAATTATGAGTTAAACGTTTACACTAATGAAGTTTTGAGACAATAGTTCAAATAAATAATTAATTTGGGAAAAATACTAAAACACTCATGGTGATTAAAACAATTAATTATAAAATAAAGACTGAAAATTAGAAAATAATTATAATAACAACAATTGCTGTTAGCATAAAAAAGTTTAAAAATTATTTTTATTAAAATTATTTTATTGGAATAAACAAAAAATAATTATGGTTTTAATTATGTTTGAGATATGTGTTTATTAAGAAAGAGTTAAAACTCATTGCATTACATTTGAACCTTGACTAAATTACTGTACAGGAATTTTAAATAATATTAATTATGTCAATTTTGTATTAAGCACTAATTTTGTGTTGTAGGGAATTAAAATGAAATAAAAAATTATTTTCATATTCTAATCAATTCTAAAAATCATTTATAGCTGTATTGATCTGTTATTTTATTAATTATGCAGCTTCCATCATAAATATTCTAGACTTTTATTTGGAATGTGGTGGATTTAATAAGATTGCTTGCCAAAAAAATAAATTTCTAGGTTTCATTTTCAAAATATGAACTACAACAAAAAATCTGGCTGATGAAAATTTTTAAATGACTTAAACTTGCAGACTCAAAATCATTATTTTATACCAGCTTTAGAAGGTCTGATATATTTTTTTCAGCAATAAGAAGTTGGCAATACTTATTATACCATTAAAAATTAGTATGCATTTTTATTCCTATTATGAATGTAAAATTTTGCTTAAAGTCTATTTTCATGAAAAAGTTTCAGCACTTCAATTTAAAAATGAAAAGAAATATTCTTTTTGTTTGGAAATTACATACAATATATCTTCTACAACAATGAAACTTCATTAATAACTGTCACCAATATATATTTAATTGAAGTGAAAGGAAAAATAGATGACTAAAGAACGAGAAAAAATGACTACAACCATTCATTCAGTAATAGTTAAAAATGATATTATCACGAAATACAACAGAAAATCCAAAGAAAATATAAAAAATAGAAGTAAAGCAACAAATGCTTTCTTCGATGGTTCAGTTGAAATCACATAAACCATTTATCAATGACAAAAATAGAACTGAAAGTATAGGGCACGGTAAAAGAAATCTAGCTCATAGAAGATATAAAACTAGATATTATTCGTAATAGCCAGAAACAGCTATTTTTTCTACAGTCCAACGACCCATTTTTAAGAACAGTTCCGAATTTAGACTTTTCAAATGCTTTCCAAGTTGTATAAGTAGCTCCCTTTTTTCAAAGTAATTGGCATAAAACACCACACATTAAGACAAGAAACCTCATGCCCGTCGAAAGAATCTCAATTCTGCGCTGGTTTATGGCGAATCAAATCTTTTATCTGCCTAAAATATTTCTTTCATCTTTTAAATGTTCTCAGCAGACATCTGAGTAGCGAAAATAAGGCAATGAAACTAAGTTCACTGCCACCTGTTTTAGTTCCCAAAACAACGAGAACTCATAGTATTCATCTCGCCTTTACATATAGTTTTTGTATCTTCTTCCGGAGGGTGAAGAAACACAATGAAGCAAAATGCTATTTAATTTTAAACTATTGTTTCAAACGTCCTTAGTGTTAATATGTTATATAAAATGGATGTGAGAACAAAAATGCAGTTTGAAATATTTATTTTAAATTTAAATTTAATATAATTTATTTTTAAAAAATTCTGAAAATTATCTTATATTTAATTTATTCAAAGTAAAATAAACTTATTACATATATTGTTATTAGCTTTTACCCGTGAATTCGTAGGCGTGGAAGATTTGATGTGTATTTTTGAGAACTGGCGGTCTGATCACAATGTAAAATGACATCGAATAGTCGCATTATGGTGTTGTTGAAGACAGTTTTTCAAAAAAAAAGTGTTACCAAATTTTAACTGATTTCAGAATGAATCCGAAAGACAGATTAGATAACAATGTTTAGTTTTAAATGTATTAAACACTAAGAAAATAAACAGATTCGTTTGAATAAAACCGGTCGAAAATATGTTGAGCCTTATTTATTTGGCGGTTGAAAAATGAAGATTTTTGGCAAGAAATTTAGTTTTTAATTAATAAAAAATTAATAACTCAATTATCCTGAATAAATAGTAGCCTATATTCTATTCTAGACTATAATCTAACCCTGTGCTAAATTTCATCCAATTTCATAAAGCTGTTCTAGCGTGATTGATTAGCATCATCTATCTATCCAAACTTTCACATTTATAATAGTAGTATAGATTTTAAGAGAAAGAAATTTTAACAATCTGCATATTAAACATTAAATAGGAAGTATAGTAAAATTTAAAAAAATCAAACGAAATTTTGGCGATTCTTTACGTTTTAGACACTTCTGTGGTGGAGAAATGCATTTTTGGATCTAGACGGTCAAAGTTTGATATACAATCTTTGCATCCCATTTTCAGATTTATATCACATTTTCAGTAAAATCTAATCAGAGGAAGAACGATTGGTCAGTTGTTGGAATATAAGTGAACATGATAATTACTAAATGAACTATGTAGATAAAATTTGGTTATTAAATTAAAATCCACAATTAAAAAGCTATCAAATATTAATGAAATCAAATTACAGGTTGATTATCTGTCTAAATATATTTTCATACACAAATAAATGCGATAATTCAAAAACGCAATAACTTAAATATATCAAATTTTATATGGAAATTTGTGAATACCGGTGCTCTTGTGTATCAAATTCTTGATTGTTGGGAAAAACGTCTAAAAATAAAGTTGAGTTTTGGATACTATTAACCACATACCGTGTATTAATTTCCTAATAACTCGTCAGGAAGTCATGATATATTCAGTAAAAAAGGTTGATTCTCGCTGAAAGTTAATATATCGAATCTATTGCAAACGAATACCATATAAGTAGTTCTCTAAAATGACAAGCTTATTAGAAAGAAGGAAAGGACACCCGCTGAGGTTACTTCTGGAATAAAACTAGGGAAGTCAAAATCTCCATGAATATTTAAAATTGATCTGCTCAAAAATAATCTCATTCACATAAATGGCATATGATGTATAATTAAGATCATATTTAATATTTTCTATTTTTGGCACAGAAACATGATTTAGACTTTCAAATTTAAATGTTTTTAATTGCCCAGCAATAATTGTTTTAAGTTCTGAAGATATTTTTAATTTTGCTTATCTTCATCATTACCATTTGTTGATATTTCTTGTTTATTTATTTTTTTAATGCTAACTGACGTATAAAATTTATTGAGTATTACTTTCCTTTAGATTTTCAATAATTAGAAAAACAATAGTCCTTTGAAATTATTTAGGCACGCCCTATCAAATCCCAATATTTTTTATCGATTTTTATAATATTGGTTCGTTACGAGTTTATTAGATTAAAAAAGATTTTTTACTGGATGATTGTGTGTTAAATTAACATAATGAATAATAAATCGCCTTCCATGCAGCTAAACTGGCCCAACCATGATTTGATGAACAAGATGATGAAATTACACGTCTTCCCTGACCACACAATCACCCTAACTTAATATAATTGAACTTTTATTGTCTATTTTAGAGAGTTCAACAAGGTATCGATATCCTCCAGAGGTATTTATCCCAGAACTTTCACAATATCTCCGGAAAGAAAGATACAATATCCATCTAAATACTATTCAACACTTGTATGAATGAATTGCTAGGCTAATTCAAATTGTATCACATGCTAAAGGCTGTCCTACACAACACTAGTAAAGGATTCTTTATAAATATAAAATGTCTCCCTTATTTTAATAACCACCTGTATTTGGAAAGAAAATGTTACTGATTATTACACGCTTTATTTTTTAAAAAAATGTCTATAATAAAATTAGAGAAAAGTAGCATTTAATAATAAAAAAATCTTTTAATTCTTATTGTATAAAAAAAATAGAAAAAAATAAAAGATATATTTTTGTAACAGTCAATGTCAATTCATATAATATATCTAGGATGATTTAAAAGGCAATTGGCAAAGTGAAAGGAAAAATCGATTGCAAAAAACAAGGGAAAAATTAAATATACATTTAGAGTAATGAATGCTGTTTGATCATGAGGGAGTGGGTAGTAATAAATTTATAAGAGCATATTCAGTTTCACAGTAGATATTTTACATCTGGTGCACCGTAGAAGGTAGTAGAATTAATTATGGATAACAGATTGAATAAAAAATGCATATGGAATTTCTGAATTCATTTGAATATCTTATTTTCAGTTATTATTTCTACAAGCCAGATCATGTGCATGAAAACAAAATGGAATCGTCCCTTCAAGTCATCACAAATTATTCTTCTCCCCTAAATTCGCTCCATTTTGGACATTGCCGAGTGGGGCGATTTGGAGTTCATAGAATTAAAAGCATTAAGGATCTAATGAGTCACAATTTCTTGTGTGCCAGATTTCTCGCACAGAAGTAGAGCGACTTCCTTCTACTCTGGGAGTATCGGGTTCGAATGCCGGTTCGGGCCTGGTTGTTCTTCTGTGTGCTATTTGTGAGACGTGTGACTGTGCCCCCCCCCCTGTGAAAAGGAGCTGTTCAAGCGATTGTGATGAGTGCGTAGCTAAGTCGTACTCTTGGCACTAGTTGGCGCTACTTCAAAACAAAAGACGCTCGTTTGGGCTTAAATCTGCTGATACATCAGCAGGGGGCTTCTCCATAGACAAGCAGAACAACAACAATACTTCTGATGTTCCTACAATATTAGGAAAATAGAAAGTTTGCTTTGATTTTTATACTTTGAAATTCAAATGGTAAGTTAAAAAAAAACTTTGCATATTTGATACAGAACAATTAAATCTAAAAAAAAATACATTTTATGAAATTCATTAGTTTAATTTTTAGGTTAACAAAATTAATATACCCAAACTACCATCATGTTTAATTATAAAGCTCTAACATTAAATGCGTTTCATGAGGTAAAACATGGTTACATTTTCGCTATTACATGTATTAAATAGTAATGGAATCTCTCCCAAACATTATATTCTGTGTCTACGAATGTGAAATGCCTTAGATTTAAAGTACAAATCCGCGCTTCCATGTAACATTTTATAAATGCTCCACTTTAACCACATATTTCTATTAATTTCAGTTACTTACCTGAATCCTAGTGGAAAATAATTCATGCAATAGAATAATTTTCTTGAAGATGTTTCTAAGGGATTGTATGCGAGAATCCTAATTAGCAATATATTCTAATAATACTAGGAAATTATCCGGAAGCTAAAGAGCATACAATGTGAACTCGGATGAATTAATATAAAATACTAAATCTCCACAGTTCAATGCCTTTTAAATTAACAATTCCCTTATTTGAAAATTCGTGTTGTTATTTAAATAGATCTTCATATACAATCTTCTTCAAAGAAAATATACTTTTAAATCTAGTATTTAGTGTATTCAAACAAAAATTACATTATGGCATTTGGAAATTAACGAATGCTTAATTTGTCGTTTATTTTACGGTTATTCTGAGACTTTCAAATAAGCAAAGATAAAAAATGAACACTGGAATTTTTAATAAATTTATAGCTAAAGTGATGAGATGTAAGTAACAATCAACTTCGTTCTTCTGAGTTTTTGACATTCTTTCCAGAAATATTAGGACATATTGCTGATATTTTCGTTATTAGGTTTTTAAAAAATCTTCTACATTTTACGATTAAAGCACTTTTTATGCATATACATGTGGAATAAACTTTACAGTATTAATCATGTATAATACATCCTTTATTCATATAGATTATAAGCATCAGTTATTAACAACGAATATTTGAATTTATTTTACGGTAAAATAATTATGACTGAAATTATTATTGTTTTTTGTAAAATACCTCGGACATTTGGACTACGTATTTGTAGCATCTTATATAATTTATTCAAAAATGATTTTTTTCCTGTACTTTGATAATTATGATATTTATGAATTATAATAGGTTTAAAGTCATTGAATCGCCATTTTATATAGTATTAAATATTACTTTTGTTTGTTTTACACGCATGGATATTTTAGTTAAACTATAAAAATCTGTTCTCAACACCGAATATTTAAATTTATATTACGGTTAAAATAATTATGACTGCTCTTATTGTTTTTTTGTAAAATACTTCTGACATTCAGGCATCGTATTTGCAGCATTTTGTATTACTTATTCAAAAATGATTTTTTCCTGTACTTTGATGATTATGATATTAATGGATTACAGTAGGTTTAAAGTCATTGAATCTTCATTTTATATATTAAATATTACTTTTGTCTGCTTTCTACGCGTGAATATTTTAGTTTCTATTTTTATTAAATGAAATCTTGTTTAAAATCTGAAATTGTAATTGTAATGATTTGCTATGGTGTAGAAGTCTTACTTACATATACCTTTTGCATTATATAACAACTTAATTATTCTCGAAACTAAACTCGATTCATTGGAAACTGGAAAACAAATTTGACCATAATTCATATCTATATACTTTCAGCCTTATTTATATTACAATAAATATTCAAAACACACATTTGATATTAATTAATTTTATTATAAAAGTGATTTGCAATGCAGCCGAAGAAATTTTTATGATGAATTCCCTTTTCGGAGACAAGTCGGTGCTCCTTTAAGAGAAGTGCTCCTTCAAAAAGAAACCACAATTATATCGATTTTGAAGGATTTGTGAATTCGCTCATTAAATATAACAGTAAATAATTATAAAAAATATTTTAATTTTTGTAAAAGTTTTTATTATTATAATAAAAGTGATATGCAAAGCAGTTTCAGATATTATCGTTACTGCCTCCAATATATTTTCGGAGACAGGTTTTGTTTCAAAAGTGCTTCTTCAGAAAGGAACAATCTTTATATTATTTTTAAGGATATGTGGCGCCTCTAAAATACCGCTGCCTTCTATATTTTATCCCTACATTCTTTCAAAAATGTCTTTGATACCAGGAATGTCTTTCATTAATTTTGGGTAACTTGCATAATCAATTTTGAACTTTGAATTTTTTCAATTGATGACAATACAAAGCATCGAAATAAAGCATTGGGAAAATTACTTATTTATTTGCACTTAAGGATTGTCTAAGAGTTGTTGAAACATAATTTATGCTTGGAAATTATGTTTTAAGATGCATTTATATCCATTTTAATCAAATGATATGTCTGCAACAGAATTAATTGTGCCAGGAGAGATGATGACATTTAAAATCAGTATTTAGTTCCTGTTTCTTGCTGTCAAGATGATTGTATTTCAAATTACTTTAGATACATAAGATGGTGAGTTGGGCTTTATATGTGATTATTACTTGTTTGAAAAAAATATTTTTTTAACTATATATATGCTGATTTGGTCATTCATTACGCTTTATAAGGAACCAAGAGTGTATCACTAGTTTATTTAAAATCCTACAACATCATGTGCTAAAGAAGTTATTTAATATCTATAGAGATTCGTCATTCCTAGAGATTCGATTATATATTTGATATCGATTTCGGAATATATTCGATTATACCCAAATAATTCAAAAGAGAAATGCTAAGTTGTTTCTCTCTTTAAGTGAAATAAAAATTAAATTATCATTATTTAATTTAATAAAAAATTGTTAAAAATTAAATAAAAACACCTGGAAGCTAGTTTTCAGCTTTTTAAAAAAGATATGTAATTTTTCCATTTTTATAGCAAATTCCATAAGTTAAGTCATTTTTAACAGCAGAGAAACAAGCAGGAACACGTTATATAGACTTTGACTTTTTCACTATTTGGGGATTTCTCAGTAATAACCGCAAACGTTCCGATTAAACGAAATTTTCTTATATTCTTCTCATTCAATTGCGAATTCTACGAACAGTGAAAGTCTAATGATAATGACAAATATCGAATTCCCTTCAGGTTTTTGCTAAAGCTGTTTATGAAATATCCAGAGTTATGAAGATTTTATACTTATTTTCTTAAGTAAGTATTTATTGATTGAGTAATGAATTTCTTATTAATGCCATTTTTAAAAATATCGGAAGTAATCAAAAAATTTATTTTACAATAATAAATTCAAAACTGGTTTTTCTATAAATTTAACATGTAATAATTTTAATTGAAATACTTTGAAATTGCAGGGAAATTAAATTATTAAAACAGAGAATAATTTTAAAAGTGCTCTTCAAAAATCAACAAGATTTATAAAAATTCGTATAAAATCACTGATTCTTGTATTCTAAAAAGTAAATATCTCAAAAAGAAGCTATCAAATATAGAAGGAATACTATGAAGAATGGAAATTTTCAAGTTTCACTTTCAATAAACATAGATGAAAAAATTAAATTTTATTTCTAATTAATATTTTAAAATTAATATCCAATATTAAAACATAGGATTCATATATACAGAGCGTGAATGAATAGAAAGTATTAATAATA
>JAOUZG010036900.1:158344-180711 GCA_026289955.1 Argiope argentata | reverse complement strand
AACAATAAGGATAACGTTTTTAGTGTACCGGGCTCTGATTAAATGGATTTCACTTGAGGACAGAACAAACAAATTTATTTACAGCTGACTTAATAAAGTAAAACAAATAAAAACAATCTAACAGGCAACGGTCACTTACAGCGTAAATGCAAGCCTTACGTATAATAAACATAGACTGCAAAACAGCTATCGTATAGCACAGTCAACAATAAGTCACAGCGAGCTCAATAATACAACGTTAACAGCAAACGTAAACACAGCACACTAATCCTCTATTCCAGCGATACGCTTCTCTTCCGAGAGAAAACTCTCAACTAACTAACTGACTACGGCTAGTCGTCCTTTATATAGCCGAGGAAGCGCGTGCCCCGAAACACGCAAAACTTCTCAAAACACTGCGATTGATCCAGTGACTACAAGTACTATTCCTTTTGCCAAACCAACCAAGCTGGCATGATGCTCCTCGCCAAACGTCACCATCTTCGGCACTTTTTTGCACCTCTCACCCGCTTGTAACAAAGGTTTCCTAAATTCATAACGTTAAACACAAAATTCAGCTTAATTTTTGATTAATAGAAAAAATAACAAACAGGTCACTCTGATATTCACGTTCTTGCCTTCAAAATTTTATATGTGTTAATTTCTGTAACTGTAAGATAAACGGTCTATTAGCTACAGCATTTGCACATATGCATACACATTGGCCTTTATTGATAATAATACTTTGTATTGAGGCAATTAAGCTACTTTAGGTAATTAGAATTTTAAAAACTTTTATTACTTAAAATTGAAACAAACATAACTATTGTGACATTTAGATGAAACTAGAATAATTATTATCAGTACAGGTATTTTTAAAGTTAATTAATAACATTTAATATGTGAATGCAAATAAATAAAAAGATGTTATTGCAGTAAGACAGGAAGTAAGCAAGTTGTAGATGTCTACTATAAGATTCGTTTTTAGTTAATAAGTAAATATATGTGTTGGATCAAATTAAAGATTTAATAAAAAAAGCAAATTAAAAATTTCATAATAACACAGTTTTAAGATCTTTGAATGCAGCATATTTATTTGTATAGTAACAAACAAGAAAATAACAACTAGTAGACAATATCATCAATAAATATTTTCGAATGAGTTAGCACCAACTTTTTTTTTTACTATTTATTGGCGAATCGATATTTTTTTCTGAATAAAATTAGTTTTCATTTTAAAATTTTTATCAATTCTTCTTTAGTAGTTAAAAAACTTTTTAAAAGTTCAGCCTCAATTTTAAAGTTTTTCTTTTATAAAATTATGATATGCCATTGCATTTGTTTTTGGAGTAATATAGAAAATTTTCTTTTCGTTGCATGCTTTTAACTCTATTAAAAAGATTCAGGATATAGTAAATATTTTTTTAAATAAACAGGATGGTATACTTTTCTTATTTTCCAAAAGTGAATTATTTATTCTGCTGTAAATTAGATATCATTTCAAACTCAACAGTTTAATATATTTTTCCATTGTACGAATGGTTATGTTTATCACATATTATATCAATCAAATGATCCTCTTTTTAAAATAGTAAGACTTATGTTATTGTATCATATACTTTACAATTCACTTGATTCTAATTTTTATAAAAGTGTGAAATTATATAAAGTATCATAAATTCTATGTGAATTTTTCTTACTGTCTAGTGTTTTAAAAAAATCCTATAAGAAATTAAAATGGGATGTTTTGTAAAATAGTGGAATACAAATAAGAATTACCCAAGAACCGGATTGTTCATGTTATAAACAGACAGTCTATTCGAATATAAAACTGTTTGTAAAGCAGACAGTACATATCTAATAATATTTATTCCCGTTTCTATCAACTTAAACAGCATAAAATATATTCAGGATTTCTGCTTAGTAAATATATATGCATTACTCATAAAAATCAGAAATTTATTAAATCTGGAAGAAATATGTCAAATGCTTCGCTGATTTTAATATCGTGCAATTTCTGCCGGATCATGTTTTTCCATATGCTTTAAGAACTGATTTGTCTCGAAAAAAAAACTTTTTTTTAATTCTCTTTCTTTAGAAAAATTCTCAGATATATATTTGAAGCTCAAAAAATATTAGTTTCGGAACTTTTTTGTCGAACAACAGTTCGAGATATATTAGATTCAATAATAAAAGATTAGGAAATGCTAAATTTAAAATAAAGAATAAGAAATGCATATTTATATTACTGTTTTCCATATTTATATAACTGTTTAAGAATTTAATATAATTATCGAATATATTTATAATAAATCTATTTTTTTAAAAAAATAAGAAAATACCTGCTTCTGATAATGTTCATCATGCGGTTGATGATGCCGATTTTAATTCCCCATTTATTAATGAGATTTTAAATTTCTGGTATAATTAGTGCAAAAAAATCACGTTTCTAATGTCATGGGAAAATAAACTTGAACTGATTTGGTTTTTAAGTTGGATCACTATTACCTCTTCAAGATTATTATTCCAACATTCAGGATGTAAAATAAGCTAAATATGAATGCATCAAAGCATTGTATGGCTTATAAAATCCTTTTTTCAAAACAGAGATTTCTTTGTTGATGAAACTAGAGAATAAGTATTTAGATATTGATACCAGAAAGTATATTATCAAGTAACAAATAATAAGTATTTCTTTTTTTGATAACACACTTCTATGAAGTGATTTATATTTTGATAGTAATAAAAATGTGTTTAGAAGTGGGTTTTGTTATTATATGCACCCAGTGGTAATTTGTTTGCTTAATAATTACTATAATAATGTAATTAAAAGATATTAAAGAAAGATTAAAATGAAATTCGCTATGAATATTTCAATGAATCATGTCAGAAAATATTTCTTGAACATAACGTACTAGCACAGATTAAATTATATGTATTCCTTTTCATTGTTTTATTGATTTAGTAACTTTAGTATTGAAAACGACGAAAAAAAATAAAACTTTGTCTCTCATTTATTGTTTAAAAAAATATCACATTTCCAATTTATTTCATTACATATGAACACGTGCTCAAAATATTTTTCTAAGTTTTATTTGATGTAGTCATTAACTTATATTTTTAATCAGAGCTTTTGTAAATGGGATGGCATCATGTTATTAAAAGCTGATTTTTTGAAATGCTCGTGCAGATAATAAAATTTCAATTTTTCGCCTACGGGTTTTGTTTAAATATAATCCAATAAACCTCATTCCTAAAAAATTATCATTTTCTGGCATGATTATAAGATCAAAATCACTGATTTTTAGTTTTGCAATTCACGTTGCTTCAACTGACGCTTCACGGTATTAACTAGATAGAATTGATTAGTTCAAGAAATAGTCCAGATATAGTTATAATACGTAGAAAGCTGTAATCAAAACATAATAAAATAATTTATTTAAATCATGCCTGCTTAGTACTCAAAATATGATTCAAGACAAAAAATATCTATGACTGCCAAGTTCTTTAACATTTGTAGGAAAGCAAAGTAAGAAGAAATTATGCTATGCTTAAAACATCGTATTTAGCTTCCACACACACACACACACATTATTGAATACAAAGTGTGCTTGTAATTAAAAAGGATCAAAGATAAATTTAAGAAATTCCATGAAAAATATTTTATATACTTTACATATTTACTTCTCAAAGATTATTTGATTTCTTTTCACAGAATTTACATATACCTTTTATACTGTATGATTAATTTTATCAAACTTTCTAAATTTACTAACTTTTTAACTTTTTAGAATATTCACTTAAATGACACCTAAAAAAAATCTCAAAATGGCAATTTACGGATTTTAACTACACAAATTAGAAAAAGAAAATGAATCTAATTGTTTTTCCTTTTTCTTTGCTTTTATTTTTAAAAAAATCAGAAATATTAAAAAGTAAGCAATATAAAAAAGTTATAAGAGTGACAAAGTTTATGTTTGTAGTTTTAATAAAATGCAGAAAAATATGAGGTGAAAAAATATTTTCAGTTTTAGAGTTTTCTAGTAAATTTTCAAAATAATTATAGTTTTAAGAAATTAACATAAGTAATTACAATTAAAATTAAAACACTAAGGTTATTTTTTTAATTGTAAAAATTTGACAAAAGGACAACTTGTTATCCTATTTACCCTTTTACAGCTATTGTGTCCGAAATTTTACTTATAAAACATCCTTAAAATTTTGTTTATGGAAATTTGACAGAGTGTTTCAGGATAACAAATAAAAAAAACCTTTGTTTGCGTATTTCATTATTCCTAGTTAAGAATTATCATTTTTTTCATAGCAATAATACTAACTTTAAAAGTAAAAGCTGACTAATATAGAGCTATTTTATATTATTTTCAGGGAGAAGCAGGAATCCATTCAACTTTTCAGAGTAATATTATTGCAATTATAATATATATTCTGAAAAGTAGCAATTATAAAGAAATTACCGATTATGTCCTATGACACATGTGTGATTATCAATAACTATAAAACAAATTAACCACAATCAGGTACTACTTATTTTTCATTGGTTTAATTATGATAAAACATTTAATAGCATTTTATTAAATTTTAGGAGATAAATGTAATTTTTTAATAATAATTTATTTATTAAGTGGTCTGATTCACGTAATAAATAATTGAAATGGCCAGAAAAAATAAATTTTATGCATGTATTCGGAATTTACAACATCATATGAAATGACAGTATTCATTTATATTATTAAATATGAAAACTATGTATAAAATTTTATCCCATTTTGTCTTTAATATATTAATATTATTGTAATGAGTTATGTTTTTAGTCTATGGAATAATTAAGGAGTGTAACTTATGTAATGTGCAAAGAGAAAAGAGAAGAGAACACTATTCTATAATAATCCATTTAAGATACAATTAACTGGATTATTAAAATGTTGAAAATAAACCCTTATTTTGTTTATTAAAAATTGATCATCTGGAAAGATAAAAGAATAAAATGAGATTCATATTGCAATATTAAATTTTTTGAAGACCTAAATCCTAGTTTTCAACAGTTTTTTTTTAAAGTAACAAAAAAAAAACTTTTGTAAACAATCTATGTGTAGAGTTTTATTCACTATACTTATTTAAAGAATGCGAAATGCTTGGAAGTTTTGCTTATTGTGATATATAATTATTCAATATGAAATATTCATACAATTTATTCAAAATACTAATATTTACTTTAATAGTCTTTCAAAATTACTGATTACCATTTTGGAGGCGAAAAATAAAACAAAAGTGTGATACTAATCCACTTTTAAAGTTCAGACAAGGTCAAAAGAGCTATTTAGTAAGGAGAAGAGAGATAACCCATAAATGCTACGGATAGTCAAAATGGAGAAGGTTATTTTCAACAACTGCCGTTAAAAGAAGGAGAAAACACCATCGCGGTTTTCTCATTCCAAAAAACTAAAGATAAAAAATAGTGTTACATTTTCTAATCATCTAGTCAAATCTGTAAAACTAGTTTCTTTGAAGCTATAATAAAGTTTTAGTAGATTATTTTAATGCTTTTAAGTATAATTTCTAAAATAATCATTTGTGTTACTCAAAATATTTATAATTTACAATTACTTTGAATCCTTAGATTATTAAAATGACATTGCATTAATAAGTGCTTAGTGATCTGAAATTGGCAATTTTCTAATACGCTTTGAAGAGAAACTATCACAAATTGCTCTTTTTTTTAAACAATGAAATAATTGTTTCTATATTTAGGAAGAAATCGCATGGTGAATTATTGTAACTATTTAAACAATTCGTAAAAAAAATATTATAAAATTAATTCTTAAATATAAACCATTTAGCTCAACAGATATTCCGTGGGCCCTTTCTTTTCTTGATATGGAATCATTAAAGCTAACACAATATTTTGTTATTTATTATAAATTTTAAAAAATGAAATTACTTAGCCATAAAATTATAATGTTGAATGCTATTTTAAAAATAATTAAAATATATTAGTGGAAATTTTATTTCGAAAACTAAATATATTGTTAAAACATACAATATTACAATTTCTATAAAACCTTTTAATCAGCACATTTGAGTATAAATAAATTGCTTTTTAATAAATGCTACTTTCTCTGTAATGAATATTAAATGTACTTTAATTTACTGAAGTTTGAAAATTCTTTTCAAGATTTTCTTTTCAAACCTTTGGTATTTTTGCAATCACTTCAAACTTAAAATAGGAAAATATGTCATTCATCTAGGATATTCGGCATTTTGACTTATTAGAAGAATAAGTAAGTGTACATGTAAAGACATAAAAAAATTAAAACAATTATTAACTTTTTTATTTGAAAAATTAGCAGCGTAAGAAAAAAAAACAGGGGAGGCAAACGTAAAGCTCTATCCTCAAGAGATGGAAATAAATTAGTAGAAGTTTAGAATTTAAAAAATCGGTAAGAGCAATATCTGATTATATCTCAGTGTATCCAAGAGAGCTATAGAAAATATATTCATTCGATTAATGTTTCACATATGAAATAGGTAAGTCCAAAATCTTTTTTGTCGCCAATTTCGAAATGTATTGGAGAATAAAAAAATGATATAGCCATGCTTATACAAACATGTAATACAACTTTTTAAATCAATTCCTACTAATGCCAACAAAGAAAAATTTATCTTAGTTACTTTTTATTAAGTAATTACAATTGCTGTTATTCTTGTATTCTGGTTTACAACGGAAGGTTAGGTGCAGTAGCTTCTGTGGATATAGACCTCTGAGCACGCGAAGGAATAAGTCTGACTTCGAGCTCACACACGTCACAACCCATTTTTAAGAAACGGACTTCATTCATGTATTACATTCAATCATTCACAAATCGTAAGTTTGATTTCACGTAGAGAACGATAACCTTTGACCCAGCACCCTCAGTGGTATTACTCTCGACCTGGAGGACAATCTCAACACATACACACACAGTCTTCTACTGGCGAGCTCAAACTCGCAGCACAAGAGATACGAATCCAACGCCCTACCAACCAGGCTATCCTGGTCTGATAATTACACTTACTGTAAATAATTGATCAACAAATTATATCAGCTTTGAATTTTCAACGCCACTTGATGATTCAACAGTTGAAGCTATGCAAAATTACTACTCCAGTTGGGGTAACGCAATAAATGAAATTTTAATTTTTTTTATTATGTATTATTTTAATTCAAAAGTACTTCAAAATGAATCCGAAAAATCGATTAGTTAACAATTTTTGGTTTTAAATGCATCAAACATTAAGAAATTAAACAGAATCGTTTGAAATAAACGGCCGAAAACATGTTAAGCTTAACCTCATTGGCTTGGGGGAAAAATAAATTGAATTTGTTACTTAGCTAAGGGGAAAATAAATATTTTTGGCTTTTAGTTTTTATTTAATTAATTAAAAATCAATGAATTAATATTTGAAAAAAAATGTATTAACAATAAATTTCATCCACCATAAGTTAAAAAAATTACTTAAACTTCAGGGGATGAGTAAAATGTATTTTATTAAATATTGAAAATTTGAAATATATATATCTTTATGCATAAATAATTTATAGGGGGAATGTGAGCTAATAGTAGGAATTCAATAAAAGGGTTAATAAATCATTTTACAATTATCAAAACCAAAAATTACTATCCCGTGGCTTCAACTGTATAACTCTCTTATCCAATCAAAAAGGCCTCCCCCCTGAAATACATGATTGTGAAACTTTAATACCTTCATCGTTATCCATACGGCCTAAATGGCATTTTAATGGAAACTTGAGTTGATACACCAACTGCAGTAAATAGCATCAATATCTATACGTAGATCAAAATATTTTGTTTTTGCTTTCTAATTAATATTTCTATTTTATAAAAGTAGATTTCATGTACGCACTACTTTTTTCCAAAAGAATTGTTGCCTTTGTGAGTTCAAATATATATTTGCATTTTTGTTTTATCTGAAATCCCCTGCCTTTTGGACATATGAAAATGATCATATATTATTTAAAGTGATCAAATCATTTCTAAATCTGTTTAATGCATTTCTTTTATCAAGGAGTAAGTCAGATTCTGTCTATTTTTTTGACAAATTTTCTTCATTTTCATAAAGAACCTTTATTCACTTCAAAGAATTTCGTTTGCATCTTCTAGAGAAGAACTTGTATCCGGTCGGCTCCGTTTAATCAATGCCGGATATCCGGTTATTCGAAGATATTTCACTGGAAAATAATCATGATGGATTTTTTAAAGAAATCTCTGAGCATCCTTCCGAATTCCATTTTGGTTTCTCTTCTTATTTTTACCTTGAAATTAAATATTCGCTCTATCTTTTGATGTATTTTCTAAAAGAATACATTTACAAACAGATTCAGAAAATTTAAATGCATTGCCATGAAAATATGGATGGAATCAATCTATTTCCTTTTCACTCTATTTTAAATCTTTTTTAAATCCTGTATGGATTTCTCAGAAAGAATAATATATAATCTGTATTTTAAATGATATTTTTCTCATTCCAGAGAATAAATGCGATTAAAGAGCATTATCAAAATGATGCATAACGTTGAATAAATGTTGATTTTTACAATTTTAAGTTCCTATTTTCTATATTGTTTAATTTGCAATAAATGTCATACTCTATAAAAGATAAAAAGGAAATAATTCAAAGTGATGAACTAAATTATTTCTTTTCTACACATCATTAAATAGTAACAATAATGATATAATGAGAGCATAATTACGCCAAAATATCACCAAAATTGTATATAAATGTTTTGACAATACAACTGGAATTCAATATTATTCTAAAATGAATTTTTATAAATACAATATTTATGGAGTAAGAAATTAGAAATAATTTGGAATGTTACCATGCTTTCTAATCACAGACTAAAAAATTTACAAAAATCTTTTTATACACGAGGAATTTGTATAACAAATATACCATATTCCTTATAGATTCTTATATTTTCATTGTACGTTATAAAGTTTCATATTTACATAAGAAAGATTCATTATTTAAATTTAGGTTTATTTGATAATTTTATGACAATTTTTTTATTTCATACTAATTTTTCTAATACAATAAGCGAAAATTTTATAATTATTAAGTATTCTCTCTTGATTTTTCCGATGATAAATTGGCTTTTAATATATAACTTATCTCATTAGAGTAATTTTGAAAATGACAGTAGTATTTTTAAGATGTATATTCTTAAAAAATAGCAACAAAAGACCAATAAAATGGCATCAGATATATTAACAAAATTATAATTATACATTATTTTTCTTTTCTTTTTTTTAAGTTTCATTATGTAATTCATTAAACATTACTTAGTTAGTCAATAGATTGATAAGCTTTGAAGAATTTAGCCTAAAAAACTAATAAAAAGGTATATATACTTATATATTTACTATCTTATTAATATTATTGTACTTTTAAATAAGGATAATGATTTGAATAAAAAGAAATAATGATTCAAACTTTACTTTTTATTTCAAATCATTATAAAAAGAAATAATGAAGTGAAATAAAAAGAAACAATAAAACAAGGAAATAAAAAACAAAGACGAAGGTATTTAAATTGATTAACCGAAATTTTATATTTAGGAAAACGTGCGCTAAATTTTCTTTGCATGCTCACAAACTTAATCATAAAGTATTCCATTTAATAAATAGAAATTATATTAGAATGAACATAGCGAAACAAAAAGATTATAGACATTTCCAAAATCTAACATATTTTCAGAATTAATCTGAGAGGAAGGTAAGAAATTTAAACTTTTAAAATAGTTGAAAAATGGTAATAAACTTCAAAAGTTGTTTAAATGTGATTATTTATAATAATAATAATTTTTATAAACTATTTTGGAAACATTTTATATAATTATTTCTTCAGTATTTAATTTTCATGACAAAAAAAAATCTAAAATAAAAATAAGCCACGTAATTTATATTTATTTGGTTTAAAAGGCATAACTATCTACTTATTATCTTAGTTATGCTAACGCAATTTTAAACATTTAATAATTTGCACACATTTAGAAACTATTTAGTCAGTTAATTGGAGATAACTTTCAACTCAGCAAGTGTGATTATGGTTGATATTTCATGTTATGTAAGCATAAACAATGCATTATTATTTAAAAAGTCGTTAAAAAGTAATTTATGTACTATAGTTAATATAAAAAAGTACTATATATATAAATGTATATATATTAAATATAAACATATATATTAAGTACTATATATATATTAAGTAAGTACTTAATATATAAAAAGTAAAATTAGGTACCATTGTTAATATATAAAAGTAATTTATGCTCTAGTTAAATATTTAAAATGCATACATGTTATGTATATATAAAACAATTTCAGTGTTAAAAGTAAACATTTTAAATTAAATTGAGCAAACAGAATTGTTGTTAATTTGAAATGACACGCGAAACTGAATAGCTGTTCCATATAAGATATACTCTAACCATCAGAGAAATTAATGGTTAAAGACCAAGTAATTAAATTATTTAAAATCCCACTCCAATGAAATACTCAGAGAAAATAATCTAACAAGGGAATAAATTATACGCACAACATCTACAAATTCGGTATTCCGCTGCTTTATTTCGCTGTTAATAACGCCATTTTTCATCAGCGATATGCAAACAGAGCAAATAAAAGTTTGGAATGTTTACTGCTTTTAGAACTAATTTTCAAATCCCGTCTTTATGCCGACGTTTAAGTAAATTTTCGTATCCGACTGACACGTTTCTCCTCATTGTAAATTCAAAGAAAAATAAATAGTTTGGTAAACAACTTCATGAACTCTTAAACAAATATTTGCTTCTGTGTGTTGTAGGTATTTGATTTTAAAATTAGAAATTATGAATTGTTAGTAAAAAAAAGTTTTCGTGATATGATAAATTATCTATTCCAACATCGTGCTTAAAATAACTATGCCTTATAAATGTCTAAAGTCATGAAATTTGTTTAGAATTTTAACCTGCTGTTGAGTAAGTGTACCAATATAAAGAGGTTTTTACTCATTAGCACTGATTATCAGACTCAGAAATTTATATTTAGATAAAAAAGTTCATATTTAAACAAGAAGTAGCAATAATAGATATAATATAATGTAAGTTATACTTTTTTAGGTTTGATAATTTAAACATAATGTTACATTACAATATATATTCTTGGTTGTTTTGGTCATTTCCGGTCTCAAAAATAACGTTTGCAGAATCTTTACAAAATTTAATCTATTTATTAAAATGCTTGAATTGCATCTATTTATTTTTAAATTAATATTTGAAATTACACTTTAAATCATTATTCAGTTTTTAATATAATGAAAAGGATTCCTGAGTCTTTATTCTATGCAGATGGAAGATTACTTTAATGGCTAAAATTATGGAGGTGTTTTGGAAAAACAGAATTTTAAAGATTCAATGGCTCACAATAAAAATAGCATTAGCAATAATAACATAATATGTATAATTTTAAAGATAATTTTTCTGGAAATAAAATCAGATTTAAATAGTCTTTTTTCAGTTCACTGCAAAAGCATCAGAAGCTTACGTTTTTTTAGATTACAAGATATATTTACTACTTCTTAGAATGTAGTAAATGAGCATTAGCATGATTTCCTGATTTTAGTAGAATTTAGGAGTTTATGTCATGACAGCTTTTTTTATGTGTTTGACTTTAAGATGGTCATATTTGTTTTTGTGGGGAGGGGTTATTTGATAGATTGCCAAAATAAAGTAAAAAATAAGAGAAATGTCCCAAAATGACAGCTAATCACTCGATGTTCTATGCAATTATTAACTATTACATGAAAAAGGCAATAATTGGGAAAAATTACTAGGACAATTGTTGGAACTCAAACTAAAAACCAATATACTTTTGAAGGAATATAATAAAATTCAATGAATATAAAATAAAAGTTAAAGACAAGATTGATATTTTATGAACGTACAATAAAATGATAGGGAAGTTTACGAAATAAAACAAAGCACTATAATAAAGAAAGTCATGCCTTTCGATGCGAATTGAAGTAATTGGACCGAAATTCAAAATTATTCGAAAAGAAAGCATTGCTGAATTCGAAATAAAATTTCAAAAAAGTAAACTGATAAAAAGGCCTTATTAACTGGATATAAAAACTAAGACTGAAACTCTTTGATCTGTAGTGATGAAATCAAAATCCCACTATTTGGAAGCAATGTCATAAAAGAAGTAAATTAAAGAATAGTTGTAATTTCCAATCTGATTGCCTTCCACAAAATGTTAAATATTTAATTATAACTATAGTTGTAATAGACATCAACATAATTTCTTTGATTAATGGGAATAAACATACTTAAAAAAGAAAGACAAAAATAGTTCGAATATTGCTGTCTCCGACATGCGGTAATTTTGAAGGATTTATATTTCAACAGGATTCAGCTCCGTTTCATTTTGCAATTGTATATGCAATCTGTTTTTAAAGCAATAATATCACACTACTGGAATAGTTCAGTAACAATTCAAACCTTTTAACCAATCGAATATCTATGGGAAAAGTCAAACAATTCCATACACATGATATAGTAATAAAACTCAACTATTTCAAACAATAATTCAATTATAATGTCTACAAAAATTGAGGAACTGAAATCATTGCGTAACTGCATAGAACGACATTATGTGGCCTTATAGATCGTAAATTCTACTCAACTAAATATAACTTGCTATAAACGATAATTTTTGTAAAAGACTTACTTTCTATACCTTCTTTTTTTCTTTATTATGTTTATTCAAGCATAGAAATTATTATAAACAATTTGTTATTAATTTTTTGGTAAATTTTCCATTAAAATGATAAATAGTTTTATAGTATTTTTCGAAAAAAATTTCTGTTTTGTGTCATCAAATCTTAAAAATTAGTTGCCTTTTTTTTGAAAGGTTTTCATATATTTCGCCATTTTATATATTAATAAAATAAGAATACAAAATATTTTTCTAGATATGTTGTAACCTATTGTCATCCATGTTATACAATAGGTTACAACATATCTAGAAAAATATTTTGTATTCTTATTTTATTAATATATAAAATGGCGTATAAAAACTATAAATTTGTATAAAAACTATATATTAACAATTAGAACTGCATTAAAAATCAGTTTAAATTAGTTTTGTTTCCTTAAATGTTACATAAAATCACATTTTCTTCACACGAATATTTTTTTTAAAAATAGTCAAAATCATCATGATAAACGATGTTTAATCAAAGCATGAAGACATTTTTATTACTCTGAAATTATCTTGCCATCTTTTTATTTATTTAATTTTAGTAATTAAGCAAATGGCATGGCAGAACATAAAAATTCAGTCAGCATGTAGAAATATTGCTGATCAAATTTCTGGAAGGCTTTAACAATTTTAATTAATTAAATTTGAAAACCACTTTAATTTAATTTACTCAAATTAAATCAGCATTTTTTGATAAACAATATTTTTTACATATAAAATTAATTGCAAAATTTCTTTATTTCGACATTGCTTACACTTCAAAAGATTATAACATTGCCAAGAACTAAATGGTAAAAGCGGCAATCATATTTAATAAAAATCTCTATTTAGGCAGTAAAACTAAAATTATACTTAAAAATACAGCAATTTTTGTAGAGAAAGGATTATAAAATTAGCAGTATAACTTTTTTTCTTAATTACTTTATACAAAACATATTCGAAATTAAAAACTGGTTTTTTTTCCGAAATATCCTGAAGCTTAGGGCAGCATCTATAAATATTTATAGCAAGTACAGTTTCTTTCCACTTCTAAATTTATCAGAGAAACTGCTTAGAACTGCATTTCAACTTAGCACGTGGATTTATCTATAAGCATGAAATTACATCGACAAAATTAATTAAATAAATAGATCCATAATTTTAATATAATGTTTAAATAAATTTTAAAAATAAGTTTTAATGGCATAAGATATTCTGTTAAGTTTATTACTAATTTAAATTAAAGTTTATTTTAAATTTCATAAAATAAAGGAATAAAGTAAAATTTAACAAAAACTTCAGGGAAATGGTACAATAAAGATTTCAAATGTAAAATTCAGTTTGTCAGCAAATGGTAACGTTTACTAATTATATTTTATACAAAGTGAATAAAGTTGATATTTTTTTGAGAAATATTCCATTTTTATTTCTTCGTTTTTGTCATAAAATATTTTTTATGTATTTGCATATTCCAAACTTTAAAAGTTCTTAAAGACAAAGAATTTCCTTTAGTAAAAACATAGTTTAAAACATTTATATTTTAGAATATCTTCCAGTTGATTATTTTCTATAATTACAATAAATTATGAACATACTTTATTCATATTTAATTACTGTAAAACAATTAACCTTAAAGATAATCCATAGCTTTCTGACTTGTTTGCCTTGAAACAAAAGACAGAATAATGGGAAACCATGGAAGCCTCGTTCTTGAAATTTTCTTCTCAGATTACTAACAACGTAAAATAACCCTATTCGATCTACTCCAGCAACGGACGCTGTATTTCGTGTAACTATTCTTCAATCATCATGTGTCATTAGATAATTACAGGAAACGACTGCAAACTACATGCTCCGATTCCTTTGGCTAACAATGTAATATTTAGTTGTTTTTCTCGAATTGCTCAATTAATTGCGATAACCATTTGACATTATATCTAATTCAACTTGTAGTTTCAACCAAAAATAATATTTTGATAAAATCTTTGATTTCATCTATACAAAAAGCAATATAAGGATATTTATATTTCAGCAAAAGATAGTTAAGATTAATATTGTAATATGATGCTTTATTAAGCTATTCTTATTCACTCAATATCTATCGATTCAAATAATTAACAAGAGGAATAATCATATCATGTTATATCTTTTGATATTTAGGTTTTGGAAGCTTTTCTGGTTTTCCATATGTAAAAATAATTTTCACAAGATTTGAAATATTTATATAAGTTTACCTATTACTCAAAAATCAATAAAATTTCAATGAAGAATTTGAGGAAACTCTTAACTCTTCAATAAAACTTTAGTATTAACTTGTATTGTCTGTCTTAGAAAAAAAACATCCATGAGAAATTGAGTTGAAATTTAGTTTTCAAAAAGCTCATGCATTTAAATTTTTTTAATATAGTAGCAGATATTATGTATCTATATTTAAATTTGTGAAATATTTTTTCTTGGATATCCCTTTCCTATTATAAATTTTCAAATTATAATGCAATTGTGATCCATTGATCTAATAAATATATAAATGCAACTTGCGATGAAAATTTCTAAACAATATTTTTTTCTTTATTGTTTAATGATATTAATTAAAAAATTACTTTAAAAGGAGAAATTTTATTTAAATTTACTAAATAGTAACTCCATACAAAAATATTTTTGTTTTACATTATATAATCTTACTTGGTAGTGCAAAAAAATCAAAACATAACATTACCATATTTTTTGATAACACAGACATCTTGAATTTAAAAAAAAATGCAAAGTAATCCTGAGAGATTATGTACAGTTTACAAAGGATAAAAAATATAGCACTTTTTTCAGGGAATATATTCTTATTATTCATAAACTAACTGTTAATTTTTTTACGCTACTCATTTAATATTAATTGTTCTGAGACTACTTAACTACATATAAAAGTTAATGCAACGAGAAAAAAATATAATAACAGTTTAGATGATATTATAATTTTACAAAGTCCTATATAATATTTATATCATTATAGTTAAGAAACTTTTTATTTAGTAAAAAGAAAAAAAAGGTTATAAATTATGATTACTTTAGTTCAGACGCTTAACATTAATCAGAAGAATAGTTGTGTTTTTTTAATTCTTTAATCAATGTATTCTTGATTGCATGGAGAGAAAAATTTTCATTCCATTATAGATATATTTATATTAAATAAAAAATGATCTGAAAACAGCTCTAAGAACTACTACTATTTCCATAATTAAAGATTTATTGCATTCTAGAGAGAAATTGTACACAAATTCAATAGTTTTTTAATTCTATAATCTTAAAAGTTTCTGTAATATTCATTACACGTAAAATTATCCGAACATATTTCTTAATGAAATAATTAATAGCATAAACGAAATAATATAATTTTTTATTTGAAGGAACAAACTTAACGACTAATCACTCACGAAACCGGATGAAGCATTTCCTATTTTTAGGAAGTCTATTAATCAACAAAAAAGAAAAATGACTTGATTTAGTAGTCT
This sequence comes from Argiope argentata, assembly GCA_026289955.1. Taxonomy (NCBI): domain Eukaryota; kingdom Metazoa; phylum Arthropoda; class Arachnida; order Araneae; family Araneidae; genus Argiope; species Argiope argentata. The sequence continues at coordinate 164,428 of JAOUZG010036900.1, read as the reverse complement.
GTTCATGGTGTTTGTGTCAAAAAATGTTATATGCACGTTTTTGCTTCTCACTAAGAGCATTACATATTCCACGACATGTAATAAATTATTTTCCCTTAAACATATATATTGAAATCAGTATCATGATGAACTAGAAGCATAGTATAATATATTTGCTAATTAATCAAACAGAATAAGAAATTAAAATATCTGACCAAAATCTAAGGTCTAATTTAGTCTATTTAATTTATAATCTTATAAATTCTATGTGCTGCATGTGCAAAGATATAATATTTAAGTTTTTGGGCAATAATAATATAATAAGCTGTTTTTTTTGTTTATCCTATTTTGTTTGCATCCTAATTAATGAAAAAAGTTGTCTTCCCCATTTTTACATTTTATGAATGACACATTATTAATAGTTCTACTTGAAGCATGTCTACCTGTAATTTTTAGATGACTTACAATGTAATTGTAATAGATATGAGAATTAATGATATATTTATTTATAAATAGCCGCGTTTGATGATCAGCAGGTTCGAAAATACAAACGCTCTCTAAAAGGTTCCAATAATATTTTATGTAACTTTTTCTCATAGTTTTTTCAACAAAATATTTTTGAGCTTCAAATTTTAATAGTCATATTATTCACTATCATGTAGACCTTAAGCAGGTTTGATCATTGTATTACGCATCTCCTTCTAATTTTCTATAATGCCCGAAAAGTTCAATTTTAAATTAAAGTGGAAATAATAAAATTACAATCAATATAAAGACATATTTTAGGAATCCAAACATGTATTTAAAAAAAAATATGAGAACTGAAAGCAAAGTCATTCGGCAATGAAGTCGTACGCGCTCAACAGAATAATTTTCTTAATTTATATTTAATCAAAGAATTAATCAACAAAAAATTTCAAAAAATTATGAAGAATTTTACACAGTCTTTTGGTCCTAAAATCTCATATTCAGAAAAATATTTTTGATACTTCAGTTTTTACATATGTAAATGTAAGTTTCTGATTTCGGCTATGAAATCAGATCGCTTTATGAAATTGTCAATAGAATAGTTAAGAACAATCAACATTTCCATTATTTTAGTCTTGAGAAACTGTAGGCCCTGATAGGGTAAAATGTGTTTAGACATTCGATGAAGTGATCTTAAATCACCCGTTTTTTTTTAATAATGGTATTCGAATTTCCATAAATCAGTCAATTTTAGTGACTGAATTAATTAGTTCCTGTGCAACTTTTTTTTTAAAAAAATATTGTTGTCTTTAGAATATCTTGTTAAATATGATTCACATATCAGATGATAAAAGCTTTACATTCTTAATTTATTAGAGCATTTATCTACTCAAGTTACTCAAAATATAATTATTTATTTCATTTAGACCATTTTTACATATTATTTCTTTTATTTAATTTTCTACAAATCGACCCTGAATCGAAAGGATATGCATTTAAACATATTTGCCTTAAAATTTATTACCTGTAAATATTAAATTAATAATGTAAATATTGCATATATATATTATCATGTTGTTTTCGATTGAGGCTTTTGAAGCCACATAATACACGGGCAGAAAATTAGCAATTTATCGTTTTTCAGATATGATTTTTTCACTTTTACGATTATTGGAAAATGATAAATCAGGTTGTTGTATGTGGTGACTTATCACCAACAAAAAGTTATAAATTGGCAGGAATTTCTGCCATGTACCCGATTCTCCTGTCTAGCTAATAAAGGACAGATTTGGAAGAAGTTGCCCCCCTCCGTAGAAAATGGAGGGTAACTTCTTTCAGAACAGCAATAATGCTTCTATAAGTCAATACGAAAGATAGAGGAAAAGTATCGAAAGGTGTATGTATACAAATATATTAAAAATTATTATCAAAGTAATATACTTATTATAAAAGTAATGTAATATTTTAGAAACTTTCACTTTAATTTTAAGCATTACAGAGTTTTGAAGCTCGGAAGATTTTGAGATTGGGGAAAATAAACTAATTGTAGTTCTGAAAATTAAAGATTGTGTAGCATAGTAGTCACGTGATTATTTCAAACCTGTTTAAACTGTATTTTCACAAAAAAAATGGTTTAAAGGCATTTAACGTTTTAAAGCTGGAAAGATTTTGAGATAAAAAAAATAAGTAAACCTCATTTAAAAAAAATTTCAACGCATGCGTAATGTAATAGTCAAGTAATTGTTTCAAACCTGTTAAAATTGATAAATGATTTAAATTAATTAAGGCAAACAATTACTTAAGAATAATAATGCTCTCACATGATTACATGAAATTTTCGATAGTAGATTTCAATTTTTATTTCTATTTCATATTTATTTCATCTCTTACAGGCATGTGCTGAAAATTACATTTTTGTATGTTTAATTCACAATAATACTTAATTTATTTTGCATGTGACATTTTGTCAGTACGGGAGTAACATGTTGACAAAAGCTAATTTTTTCCACTCATGCGTAATATGTACATGCATGTTTCCTTTTATTGTTATTTTTGAGAAATATATCGTTGATAAATACGATTAAAATATTTATTTAAGAATTCATTAAAAAAGGAATTTAAATCTTAACTAAAAACATTGGTATAATTAAAAAGAAATTTTTTTAATCGACAGTATTTTGTAAAAATAAGTTTTGTTCCGTAATATTTTTGAAAGTTATAGCAGATAAACGTCAACATTTCATTAAATTTTTAATTAATCAAAATTCTAATTAAAACTTCGAAAAAATGACTCCAAGGTGTTATTTCCAGCCTGTAAGGTATTATAAGTTTCTAATTTGGTAGCTGCAGAAGGAAAGGTCTAGCCTGTAGAGCGGCGACACACACTCGCACACACATTGAGCTTTATTATAAGTACCGATCAGGAATACACAACATATGGCCCAATGGCAAATTTTGGCCCCTCGTAGCCTTTGAAGTTGGACCAAGGATGTTATTAATAGAATAAGACAAATTTAAAATGAAATGAAACTTTTTCAAATAAACAGGGGGAAAATCTGATACTAAAACGATTCTACATCATAATACATAATTTGCAGTTGTTCGTTGTCCATTAAGCTTATTTACTTTTTATTCCTCGGATTTTCAGTTTGTTTCCTTCAAGGCTACCTGCGAGTACAAGTTTTCTCATAGGAGAAGTACGTGGAAGTAAAAATTTTCCACATATGAAAATGAATTATGAAGATCAAATTCAAATCTTGCGTAATGTATTTGATGATCAAATTTCAGATTTTAAAAAACACCAAAAAAATTGATGTGTTTTCACCTCTCTTTTTTGTTGATGTAAATCTAGTGGATGAGAGTACGCAGTTAGCCTTAATTGATTTACAGAATTCAGATTTTTTTTTTCAAAAATCAATTCAAAGAAAAACAGGTATTACAATTTTATAAACACATACCCGATGAACTTTCGTGCTTAAAGTAAAATGCAGCTGAATGTGCAACTTTCTTTAGCAACACTTGCAATTTTGAGCAAACTTTCTCACTAATAAGTTTAAACAAATAAAAAATAAGATACATAATAGCAGATGAGAACCTTTCTTCTGTTCTTCTTATTGCCACAACCAATCTTAAGTCCAACATAAAACCAATAATTTCAAATATTCAGTCCCAGCCATCTCATTAACTTTCATTAATTTTGATTATTAATTTTTTTCTCAAAATTTAAATTGTGTTCTCTGTTTAGTTACCAAAAGGTTTTCCTCTGTTATTCTATTTCAAGTTTGCCACTATTTTAGCAATAATATTTTTTTTTTGGATTTAAAGTATTTTAATTATATCTATACTGTTTGCGTTTTGTTCATTTATTTTTTGCATAATGTGTGCACGAGTAAATTAAATAAAACAATAATTGTAATTCATGCGAATTACCAAAAAAACCCAGTGTTTTAACGTTTATAACATGTTTTAACATTCATGTGCTGCTTTGGCCCTCGACACAATCCTTTTCATATTTTGACCCTTCATTCTGAAAAGGTTGTGCATCTCAGTATAGATTATAATAAGGAAAGGCTTAGTAAGAATAATTATATCCATTTTCCAGATTAGCACTTTCAACGATAACAACAAGATATTGACCCAATTACAGGTTTCTGTGAGCTAAAAAAATGAGTAAAGCATTCTATAGATATGTATTAGAAAGTTCCATTTATCTAAACTCACATAAAAGACTAATTTCAGCTCACTGAAACCTGTAATTGGAAGTCTCTGAAAGACGAGATATCTCGTCGGTAGCAGTGAAAGTGTTAACGAGTCAGTTAAAAGAATATTGAAGTTTACTGTTATCCATGTTTATCTTTTTTGTTATGCGATAACACTTCTCCAAAGTAAAAAGCAAACATCTCTTGCGAAAATAAATATCGACTTCTAGCAAGTTACTTAATAATCATTACACATCATTTGCAAGAGAATTTTCTCAAATATTATCTTTAAAATTACTTAGAACAAATAAAATATGCTTTACGAATGAAAGGCTAGTCTCTATTCATTCTCTCGTATAAAACTGTTATACGAGGTAAGGACTTAGGGTAAGGCAAGCAATTTGTCTTATATAAAACATAATATTAACGATAATCTAAAAAACATAAATCTTTGGCTCGAATCCAGCATTTTTGCTGATTCTAACACAAGGATATTTATTTTTGGTGTTGTTTATAAGATTAATTGAGACTAATATTTGAAACGAAGTCACAATTTTAATAACATATTTAAATACCGAATTCCATTCTTTTAAGGGATTAAGGTTTATGGATTATTTTTTAAAGATGAAGGTCCCGGATCAAACCTGCCTCTAGCCGAGTAACATGATCATAATACAAAAGTAGACTTCAGTATCGTTGATGCTATCTGGCTTATAAGGCTAGAGCTACAATTTTATTTATGTGCTTGTAGAAATACAGACCAACAGAAGCTCAATTCGTTACAAGAAGTTGAAAGTTGAAACGAGCCCACATTATATACAACAAAACTGAATCTAAATTTAATCTATCTATTGTCTTTCATGTTGAAATTATCTTGATACCTTGCATTTGAATGACAGTACAGACTGACCACCTGTAAATGAATTATTTTTTTTCAAAACTTAACTAAAATCTACAAATTTATTCTAGCCTCTATTCATTAAAATTCGTTATCTAGGTCATATTCTCTAATTAAACGCCATCTAGATCTTCTATAGCCAGACATGAATGTGGGATAGATTTAGATCCATACAATGGCGACACGGATCGGAATGACGTCATGGAGCCCGTTTTTTCTCACTCGAGAGGGAGAGTCCGAAATACTATTTGCTGTACGAAGAATGCAATGTTGTGATAATGAATTTCTTAATTTGTGTAGTAGTCAGCCACCCTTTTATTTTCCTTTCCTTATTTTAAGTGTTGTGCTCGTCCTAAATGTTATACCATTCCCTTTAATTATTAATTAAAATACTTTCAAAGTTCAAATTCTCGTTATTATTAGTTCTGTGTTATTATTGTACTCATTATTATTGGTTCTCACACTCACAAGAATGTGGGGAGATTTGAGATGTGGAAACTCATTAAAATTTCGAAATTAAATTTTGTGATGAATACAATGCTTTGTACTTCATAAAAGATAAAGTGAAAAGATAGTAAAAGATCAAGGATAAGGAGGACACTAATTAGGGAATCTATGTTAGACCACTTATATTTGTATGATTATTCTTTTCATGCCTGTGTTTCTCGAGTTTCCTTCGTGGTAAACTATACAGATAAAAAAATAACAAAGAACTACTTAGTAAATTGATGACGTTGAGTAGAGAAAAACTACGATTACATGTTTTTCAGGAAACAAGTAAGTGTTCAAGTTTATTATATTTATTATTTTTCTTCGGCTCTGGAATAAAATATTTTTCTACTGAATAAATAAATTTGTTACTCATAAAGTTTTGCGCTACAAAAGAAGTGAGTCAATATAATATCTGGCAAGCGATTTCCTTGGGAGTATGATTTTTCATTCTATGAGAACGGTTCGACTGTAATTACAACATTCAGTTTATGCATAACATATCGAAATATTTCAAATTATTCAAACTTAAATCTTAAAATCGTTTAGTTT
>JAOUZG010036900.1:80109-110685 GCA_026289955.1 Argiope argentata | reverse complement strand
ATATAGGATATATGAAGGTGACCATTCTTTCATAATGTCAATTTCAGTGAAGAGAAACTGATGATTTTTTTTTCTAATATAAATTTTTTGGAAAAAAAAACTAATGACTATTTTGCATTGTAGAGCCTAATGAAGGGAAACTGATTATGCTTTTACAGAATGGTTTTCAGGGAAAATAAGCAAAGTGCTCTTTAAGATTGTGGATTCCATAGAATTGGTAATTTGAGTTAATGGAACTATTATACGGATTTTCCTTTCATTGTTTATTCATCATCCTTTATTTTGAATTTAATCCATAAAATGAAAAGCACTTATCTATATAACGACCTTCAATGTCATTTTATCGGTGCTCCAAAATGCTTTTGGTGTGGTAGTTGAAAACAATAATTAAGTTGTAATAAGTAATTCAATCATATGATTATTATTTCTAGAATGTTTTGAAATGTATTATAACTGTTGCTAAAATCCAAAGAATATAGGACAATTTCATTGTAAGATTATACTTTAATACTTATTTAATATGTGCAGATTATAGAAAACATTTATAATTATAAATATGCAATTATAAACGTGGTAACAAAGAAGTCATTTGAGAAAAAATACATATCTTGTGTATTTTAAGGATGAAAATTTAAACTGGGAGCGAGAACAAACAATGAATGTTAATCTCGTATCTCCTATTGGAACGAGATTGTGTGTTTTTGGAATATAAGAAAATTAATAGCATCACCTAAAGCTGACAAAATTTAAATTTATAGAAATGCAGAAAATTCTAAACGCCATCTCACTATAGAAAGATATTCAATTTAATTCATTGTGCATAATTTAGAATTCTTTATCTAAATATGTATATAATTATTCTAAAACCATTATTGTAATAACGTAAAATGTTTTTATATAAATATTTAGATATAGACTTTAGAATTTTAATAATTCAATTGAAACACTTAAATTAATATTTGATATCATAGTTACAATTTAATCTATCACATTGGCAAATAATAAAAAAGAAATTTTATGGAATTCCATATTTTTTTTGTAGACTTTCAGCAGACTCATTTAATGATTCTAAATCAATTCATTTTCATTTGAATCTATGTAAAATATGCAAGTATTCATAGATTGTTGAATCAGAGAGTTTATGATTAAATGTCAAATAAATAGTAAAATATCTCCAACTATGTAAATATTTAAATTAATCATTCTGATTCTCAATAGAATTCTACAATTGCTGTAATATTTAGAGTATTTTAGCCTCTTTTATATGAATGAAAATTTTTAAATATAGAATAATTTACCTTTTGTAGTAGTGTGTTAATTTTGCAAATTAATTATTTTTTAAAGTACTCATCAATACTTAGACCTATTTTTTAAAAAGAATCCATTCTTTCTTAGAATGAAGAAACATTTTACAAATCCTGCATAAAACCTTCACTATAAAGAAATTAACAGATTAGGAAATAATTTAATCGAATTGAGTAGACGGTACTTTTGAAAATAATTCCAATGCGCATCAGAAATATCTATAAAAATATAATATAAACAGCAAGAAGATAACGAATAATTTAATTCCAACGTCATTCAATGTGGCAATAAATATGAAGCATTTTTTTGTACAGAAAGGAGTCTTTGGAGTTAAAAGTTAACGGGAGATTCGATATATCTTTGCTCAAATAAATGTGATGATGAACAGGGTCAGACTTTAAGATTTGTTTCAAAGTCAATAAATATATATTTTACAAGTTCATGTGAAAAGTACTTACATTCCATTTTCTTGACGTAAATTATCTGTGCTAAATTATCTGTGTTATCTGTGTTTCTTATAGCTCTTGCCACAGACTAGCTCGCTGGGGGAGTCATCACTTTCAGCCTAATCAGCGTCTCTTGTTAGTATTAGAGCCAACTAAGGTCAAACGTACGACTTTAGCTACAAACTCATCACATTCGCTTGTGAAGCCCCTTTTTAGAAGGGTACACATTCACACACCTTACAGATTGTACACAGAAGAGGAACCATGTTCGAACCTGAAACGCTAGTTAAAGAGGAAGACGCGCAACCTCTGAGCCAAGACGCCAGCAAATGAATCTGTTATCATCTTGAAAAAATTATTTTACACTCAACAGGATTTATCAAATGGAAATTTCACAAAAACACACTTCTTTTTTGGGATTATTTACTGTAAAAGTGGCTACTTATCAAATACCTTCCACCTTATAATATATCTTATCCGTTAATGCAGAAGATTTCAAGTTGTAGTGAAATTTTGTCAGGAATCGTATCTTAACAACAGAATTCAATGGGAAATATCGAATAGCAGTCTAGCCAAGGCGCAGGAACATTTTACGAGACAAATCACTCCGTGAATCAATGACGCCTATAGTTAGTGTCTTGTTTAGAATTGCGAACAGTACAGCCTTTGATCCTATATTAGAATAGTGGGTGCAATTGTTTTAATGAAATAGAAGATTTCAACGACCTTGCAGCCATAAATTTCACTTTATATATTACAGAAACAGTACGAAAACTAACTGCAGAAATGCCTTTTTCTTCAGGGAGTTTGAAATACAATCTAGAAAATAAATATTCAATAAACATTAAAATAATAAACATTCAATAAACATAAAAATTAGAAGTTGAATCATATGCTAAAACTATTCCATAAAATTTAATAAAATATCATGTAAATTGTGCTTTGAAACTTTATAAACCAGGTAATATCCTCCTGACCGAGTAATTACTTTTGTCTTGTGGATATGTTTCGGTATTCATTCAAAACGCTCAATCGTATTCGCATCCTCCGCATTGTCGCAAAGCGACCTTCTATAAGCAACCTTCGTACAATATGACTTGACTTTCTTGTGGCGGTGTGGAAAAAGTCATCAGACACATTAGAAATAACATCCGAAGAATAATAACTCTAATACACCAGCCATACGTGTGACTCAAAATGCATCGTTCGTCTCACTACCGACTGACCGATGGTTGAATATGTAGTGAACGCTTCATAAGCCAGATAACATTCTCCGGATAAAAGTAATTTCTTTTGTCTAATGGCTTTGTTACCCGGCTACAATTCTAACGTTGCGATTTCGGTGCTATCCATTCATCTACAGTTGCTTTAAAATTCAACAAAATTGATGTTATATAAATATAAAACGAATAAATTCAAATGCCATGATTATCCTCATCTATCCAGCTTACACACGGATGTAACAAGCGTTATAAAGATTCACATGTCAGTTGAAAGAAAAATTACAATATATGCATATTGTACAACATGTGCTTCAAAGAAAATTAAATAATACATACATTGACATATAGAAATAATGGAGTTTACAAAAACAATAACATCGACATAAAATTAATGACGAAATTATGAATAAATAAGGAAAATATATTGAAGATTATTTATTAACCGATTTACAATTTTTAAACATTACCCAGCAGGATGGTGACATACAACCTGTATATGCATATATAATTGTATATGTATATGTATATATAATATTTATATACATATACATATACGATATTTATATACATATACAATAACCTGTATATGTATATATAATATTTATATGTGTAATTTACATACAACAACATTATTGTGCTTTTATAAATTTTCCATATTAGGACAAATGTAAAAATGTAATGAAATTCTAAAATTAGAGATTTTTTTTTCATTTTCTGCGAGGCAACTTATTACGCCCTAATAGAAAATTAACTATACCATCGGTGAATGTTTATTAAAAAACATGTGCAAGTTTTATAACTTTTCATGTTATTTACATACTATTTAAGTGCAGAAGTTAGATATTCTACACTGTCAAGATAAATTTGTTTTGTCCAACAAAGAGTTTCGTCTGCTCATTGCATCTACTAAATCTGGCAACTGCGTGTGAAGGGTATCGTAATTTATAACTGGATTTCGGAAATGCCCCGCCGAATTTACCATTGTTGCAGAAAGTGCGGGAAATCCAAACATTTAGTTGCTGACATTTGCAATTGTAATCTAGTGATAAATGGTGATCGAACATCGCATCACGAAATTTGGCGCCAGTTTATCTACTGGTTAAAACTGGATTTGTTTGCAGGATTTGCAATAAAAAAAAGATGATTTTGAGACATTTAGAGTATAGAGCATGAATCTTATCTTCATATAATTATTTCTTGCAGATTAAAGAAGTTTCCTAGAAAGTTTCAATAACAATATTTTCTTTAATACATACTCCAAAAATCAATCTTGATTTTATAAATGGGTCTAAAACTAGGAAATATTTTACAGAAGGTGAAAGTCGGATAATTGAATGAAGCCAAAATTATGAATTTACTAAATAATTTAGTCAAAGCTATGAAATAGTTGTTAATGTTTTATTCTAATTTTCTCCTAATTTCATAAAAAGAAGTTCATCCTTTATTCAAAGATTGAAAACTACTATTTTATTTTAAATTTATAAAATATATACAATTTAATAATTTGAAATATTTATTATATTATTTGAAATATTTAAAAAGTTCAAAAACCAAATTATTAAACAGAGCTAATACAGATTATTTAAATAAATAAAATTGAATAATATCAGGTAGCAAAAAAGGTAAAATTTATTAATTTTTTTTGTATTTCTGTACATTTTTAAAACCAATTTACTAGGGAAAGAAATCGTAAGCTATATCAATAATAGCAACCTTTTTAATTACATTATCAAATAATTTTTAACTTTTATAAATAAGATTTTTATCATGAACCATATATTCTCCAATATTTCTGATGAAAGGAAACAAGCGAATGATGATTCAATTGGTTTCAAAAATTATTAAGTTATTGATAGAATTCAAAAACAATAATTATGTGATTAATTCTGAATTATTTTCTAAGCTTTTTAAAAGCAATGAGTTATGACTTTATTATATTTAAGTGTAAATCTGAGGCAAAATATAAATTAAGGTCAACATTTATATTTCCAATTTTACTAATTAAAGAAAAAAAATGTTTAAGCATAAATTTATGAACAGTCAAAATTTTTGAATAATTTAAAAATTATGCTATAAATTATTTTTTCAAAATATAACTTTATTTTATTAACATAGAAATTAATTATTTTTAACAGTAGGGAAAACATTTTAACAAACAGGAATGGAAAGAAAAAAATTCGCAATGAAAGCAGAAGGCAGTATAAATCTAATCCTTATACATTTTTTGATTGAATAGCTATTTACCTTAGAAAATAATACGCCTATTTTTTTATAAATATTTAAAAATATTTCATACTTAAAATTCACCATTGTTTTTAATATGTTAAATGGTCTTACACTTTTTTAATAAGTTTTCTAGGTCTCAAATTTAGTCAATTCATGGTGTATCCAATACTTATATATATTTTGTGCTATAAGTATCCAATACTTATATCACAAAATGTCCTACATGTATTCTACATTATTCAAGATATTTAATACATGCTGAAGATACTATAAATTATCTTATGCTAATTGAGAAAACTAAAGATTGAGCATTGTCTTGAGATGGGATGTAGTTGGACCGTTTGTTTCCCTCATCACCTAGGAATGACGCATGATAATTAGATGGAAATTGGGCTGTGCTTGTGTACCGTTGGTAACTTTAAATACCTTCCAAATTATTTGCATGTATTGCTGTAAATGCCAAATATGATTATATTTTGAATTACACACCACTTCAAATTTTAAAAATAATTTTTTATACACTTAACTGTGTGTTTCAAAATTAATATGATTTTTTAATTGGTCCATGATTATAATTTTTTTCTTTAATGGAAAGACATTGATTTTTTTTAAATTTAAAAGATTAATGTATTTTAAGTTCATTAATTTTTTTTCATTATATCTTTAACTAAATGTAAAATTGGATATTAATAATATCAATGTTTGTTCGTACAATTTACCTGCTCACATAATCTCATTCTTTGAATTTTTTTAAACATACGATTTACGCATCAGAGATTTTCTCCAATTTAATCGGTAAATGTAGAGAGTTATATTAAACAAAAATTATATAATAGTTCAATTAAAGCTCTTTTACATAACAAATTAAAGCTGACATTTTAATTTTAGTACTTTTATTAAATAACTATAATTTTTTATTAAAACTAATTCTTTGCTTATTTATTAACTATTGATACTTTCTTATTACGTATTTATTAATTCTAGACTCTTTCATCAATATAATTGATATTAACCATTAATTATATTAAATATTGTATTTAGTATTATAATGAGTGATTATTCAGGGAGTTGTTAAATTTAAAATGATATAATGTTTAATTTTCTGTTCAATCATACTTGTTAGATACTTCAAGTAGAAAAAAGAAAAAAACAAAAAGAAGAAATATATATTTTAAAAGAGGAAGAATATTTCTTCTTTAAACGAAAAATAATAATAATAAATGGTGGAGATAAGCCAATGTTTCTATCATTTCTACAATTCGACCAAAAAGTTTAGTCTTTTGTTTAATGAATTGTATAATATTATCTTTTTTGGATAATTATTATCTTAGAAATGAGAGCAGAAATAAGAAATGAGAGACTTAAAAAAAACACAATCCTGATATACTTTGTTGATGCCTATTTGCTTTCAACGAAATGTGTTGATTTTTGCTATGACATTTATTAACACTATCAAAATAATGTCAAACAAAATGAACCATTCAAAGAATTTTATATTCGGTAAACTAGTTTTAGAGGATAGAAAGTATTTTCAGCATTTGAAACGTTTAGTAATATTAATGTGTTGTTTTTACAGCAATACTAGAGTTTTTTTTAGACAAATCTTGTAATTTGTAAAACTTTACCAGAGCTGGCATATTTTCTCCAAAATTCCACATTACACCAGTGGACACGTATTTACAAAAGGAAACAGCCTGCGCATAACTTGTTTTACGAATTTGACCAGCTTTTCCAAGCTCTTTGACTTTTCTTCTTTCAATTAAGGGTACAATGGACGATGAAAATGAAAAAAATCGATGAAATATGCGATATTTTTATTTTGATCTTTTATGTATATTTAAACTGTAAGCTATCGTTTGGAACAAAAATTATTTTGATATCTTAATCCGTTTGCTCAATATCAGCGTTTCATTAGGATGCCACGCCCACTTGTTTTCATTTGGACAGCTGCTGTAAAAATAGTTTTGTTTTCCTCCAAGCGTTGTTAGTGGATTTTATTTTTTTGACTTTATGCTGTTGTTTTTGCATTGGCAGATGTTAAAAACTTCTACTTTTTCTTTCTTTTGTTGTTTGTTTTGGTTTGTTTATTTGTTCGTCGTACATTTCATATTCGAATTGCTCGCTTTAGTTTCTTTGAAGTTAGATACAAAAGCTGTTCTATTCAGGGTTAAAATTGATAATTACTCTATTTTTAATTATCTTTTTGTGTTTTTCTTTTTCTAAATTTGTTTTAAAAAGAATTTAATCAGTTTTCACTTCCGAAAGCCTAATAAGTCGTCCAAATAAAAGCAGACAAAGTCTGAAAATGCTAAGAAATGATGGACAAAGAAATCCTTTGATTCATAACCAAGAAATTTTAATGACATTTTGGAAGTCTCTACCAAATGCAATAAACCTGAAATAGTGAATTCATCATCTTCAAATTGTGTATAATAGTTACATTGTTCTGTACAAACACTTTAGTATTCTTTTTTGAAGAATATTCTTTGTCATGAATGTCAGGAAAAATTTCTTCCAATCCTTCGAACAAGTTTTTTTTTTGTTTTTCGTCAAAAATGTGTCTTTCTTGTGCTGAATATGGTAATAAATTTTATTCTGCATTTAGGAAGGAACTTAAAGGGAACTTACAGAAAAAAAAACTTTGAAGTGAACAACAAAATTGTAGAGGCATTCTTGTATCGAGAAAATATATAAAAATTTGATTGCTGCTTTTTTATAACTCAGAAAAAAATAGTTCATCATATAAAATAAATTGTATCTTATAAGCATGTGTCATATTGTCATCATATAATAATAATGAATTGAAATAAAATTCAAATAATCAGCACATGTCAAATTAGAAGAAAAACAGGAGGACATAATTTATGCAGCAGGTGTTTTTGATTTGCTTCAGATTTTGTATTATATTTGTTTATGGCTGCATATATAGTTTAAAAATGTTATATGAATATAAATTAATCATTCTGGCTAATGAAATATTGTTTAGCAAGTCTAATTTTTATTTGAATTTTTTTAATGAAAAAAAGGAGCTGGTTTTGCTTCACTAGAAGTATTTCCTTTATATGCTTTGTGAATTCTTACAAATATATTATAAATCTATGGATGTATATATTACATAAAACAAACAATTTTTTTAATAAAAACAATTAATTAACATATTTAAGTTGTTTTAATTATTTTTCTGGTCTGTAGGAATAATTTAAATGTATTTTTAGCTTTTTCTCAAAATGAAATTTTATGATGCTGTCCAAATTTTCAAATACTCCATGCGCATTTTATTTTTAGTTACAACTCTGAAACTTTTATCTTATGTTGTATGAACATATGATAATATAATTTTGCATTTATAGATAAATTATGTGGTTTATATTTTTTTATTGAAGACCTCAAGTAATATTATTGCATTGATTTTTTAAAAATTTTCAAACAAAGTCAAGAATGCCAAGTTTTAAAAGAAAAATCATATTTTGAATTAATTTAAGCATGCAAAATATTTTGTAGGAATAAAAAATGTATCTGAAAACATTGAAATAGTTAATTTTTGTTCTATTACTATGCGCATGGAACAATTTGAAATTCTACAATATTTTAAATTTTTTTTCTTCTTTTTCCAAATAAATTAAAAAGTTATCAATAAATTTTGATGAAATGTTTATTGATGCATTAGATTGATAAAATGCATTTACCTTGAAAATTTCAAAACAATACCTCGAAAATTGAGAAAATTTGGTTTCAACGTCCATTGTACCCTTAAATATTGCCATATTATTTCTTTTCTGAAACACTAGGCACATTTTGACTAATGTTATGTTTTTCATATGCTTGTAAGTATAGTCACTAAAGAAGCGTTTAAACCAAAATGACTTTTTAACAAATATTAACATTTCTTAGTTCTTAATTGAACAAACTTAATGATATTAATTCAATGTATGGTTTGTGAAATATTTACATGATTTTAACATTAAATAAGTATTTTATAAAGAATGAATATTTCAATACATAAGGCATTATTTAAATCCAATTATTAGTCATAAATGAAAACAGTTTTACGGGCCTTATTTTTAAATAAAATAAACAGTTGTGTTTAATCCGTGGGGAATTAAGGTAAACTTACAAGTAAGTTTGGAATAGACCTGGATAACAGATAGACTTAAAATATGTTCTTTATTCAATGAATCGGTAAGAAGAAATTGAAAGAAATAATATTTTAATCTTTCGGGAGGGAGGAATTTACTTTTTCAAAATTGATTTATTACATATAAAGCTTAACATACACAAATGACACACTTTCAGATGAATAAAACAAAAAGGAATGAGGTATTGTCTGTAAATTATTGAATATTTTATAATCAACTAATAAAAATAATGTTTGATTTTAATAGTTGGTTATAATAATATAATCAACTGATTTACAAATGATTATTTCTTTTCTACGGTTAAAACTTGTGATTTTTAAAACTAATGTAAGTTCTCTTATCATATGAAAAAATGCATAATTTAAACTTCAGAAATGCATTTTGTATTATTAATTTTCCAATTTTATAACTATTGATATATAATAAAAAAGGTCTGCATTAAAGTATTATTAATTTTATAAATTAATTATAAAAAAATCAAGCAATGTAGTCTGATAAGTGATGAAATAATGTTACTCAACAGGTGTATTAATATGATTGCTACTCTTTCAATTCCATATTTTTTACTTATTTTAGCAATAATTTTGATATTAGCTTTCTATACTCTGCCTTTAATGAATGCAAATAATCAAAAACTAAATAACAAATTAAGGATTTGAAATCCACTTCAAGAAATGCAATATATTTGTTTAAATATTGAGAAAATTGCTTATATATTTGATTTAAATATTAACGTCTTTTGAAGTATTCAGTTATTAAAGTGATTTTAAAATAAGCCATGGGCTAATCCAGATACCAATCAACTCCAAATACTATATTTCCTGCATTCATTCATCTCCAAATTGCCCTCTTATACTATTTTAGTTTCAATTTAGCTCAAAATATCTTTATAATAGTACATGAATGCTTCAGAAATATCCACAAAGGCATCATTTGTTTACATCATTTTCTGCTAGAATTCAAGAATTTAGTTAGAATTAATATATATGATCTCTAATATACGAGAAATAGTGCATTTATGAATGTTTTGAGTGGCCGTATGTTTACATTGCCGACTAAAAGCTTCTATATGCATTAACGCGCTTTATAATTCATGAAGTAGATTACAAATTTATTATATGCTATAGAAGTAATTAAATTAAACTTTATTTAATTAATTATATTTTGCTTCGGAGTTACAATTTATAATTACTGGCAGTTTAAATTCATTAATCAATTAATTTCAAGAATAAATCAAAATTTCTTAAAATTAATATTTTTATATTTTAATGTTTTATAAAAGAGGTGTTCGAATGAAAAGGGGCGAAATGTAGTAACAACATAACTGTTAACATATTTTCCTATTCCGCTATGGGAGAATGTTACGAGACATCAATGGAGTCTGCAGCTCAGATCCGGGCATTGGATGATGCTCTTTATAAGTAGAGACTCTTATAAAGAGCATCATCCAATTGATACTATTTTTTGACTTCCTCGAGCAAAGAGGAACCATTAATTACACTGTGTACTATGCGACATTAGAAAGACTACGCAGGCCCAGCAAGAACAAAAGACTGGGTCTACTCACAGAGTGTGTGGTTCTGAATAATGATAAAGCGCTTGTACACATCTCCAGGGTAACAGCAGAATTGACCAAGTTCAAGTGGTAGCAGCTCGACTATCCAGACATGTCACCTTGCGATTTTTATGTGCTAAGCCTTTTAAAAAAACAACAGAAAGGAAAGAACTGAAACTTGGAATCTGAAGAAAGGGGTCTCGTCATGGCCACAGAAGCTCCGGGAGCAAGGAATCTCTTGGCTTGTTAATCAATAGGATCGTTCTACTCAGACCTATGATGAATAAATTAAAACATACTTCATTTATAACTACTTAAAAATTAAACAAAAATTGTTCAAATATTTAAACCTACAACCCAAATATTGTATTCTTATAGCAGAAGTTGACTTCGGAAATGAAATCACATTTCCTTTTTTTATATATTGCTTATTTGAGTTACTTACCTCTTTTTTGATAAAGGAATACTAGTGATGAATTTGATTTGTCTTGTTTTTATTTAATAAATAATGAGAAGAATAAAAATAAAGATTAAAAGGAAATCTGTTATGCATATTTCAATATATCATGCCAGAACACAATTTCTTGAATGCCCAAGTACCACGTGCTCGTGCAAGTTAAATTATATTTTTATTCCTTTTAATTGTTTCATTGAATTAATCATTTTAGTATTGAAAAGGATCGAAATAACTTTGTCTCGCATTTAGGGTTTACAAATAAATATCACCTTTCATATTTATTTCATTTCATAAAATAACGTGTTCAAAATGATATTTTTCAAGGAATTTATTTCATGAAGTAATTAATTTTTTTTTAAGTTAGAGCTTTTGTAAATGCGATGACAAAGCGTTATTAAAAGCTAATTTTTTGAAATGCTCGTGCAGATAATACCATTTCAATTTTTCGCCGACGGTTTTTCTTATTTTTCGCATACGAATTATTGTTGAGGTTCATTCCCGTAATAACATCATTTTCTGATATGATTAAACCTAGTTTTTTTTTTATTTACAATTTCAGCAAATGTTTAATAACTGTCTTGGCCTGCCTATGATGTTAAAACTAATAATGCTACTATAACTGTTAAAAATTAATTTCCGATTTAGATGATATTAAGTGATTTTAAATGCAGATATAAATCATTTTACTCATTTTTAAAAATAAATAACTATTTTTTTCTTTTCGCATCGATTTCTTTCATCATTTGATCATTGCTTTAAGCAATTACTTAAGAATAAATAACCTTTTAGTTTACTTATGACAACGTTTTTCTTTAAATTAATAAATACAAAAATACTGTAACGAAACACTTTTAAAAATCATCTTTCTTTTTCTTTTCTTTTCTTTTCTTTCTTTTTTTGCTTTAGGGAATAGAAACAGGTGTTACAGAACAAAAAGAGTATCATTTTCACTCGCTGAGATGCCTGCTGTAAATATTTGAATAAAAAAAGTGCCACCATGAAAAGGCGGGTATTGAGATTCCAACAGTTGCATGAAATTTCTTCTCTTAATGTGCAGCGTTAATGCCAATTACGATGAAAAATGTGAGATGTTTGCTCAACCTGGAAGACATTAGGAAAGTCTAAATGCGGAACTGTTCTTAAAATTGGTTCTTTAGGCTGTTGAAAAAATAGCTTTTTTCGCAATTACGGATAAAGGTAGGTTTTGGACTTCTCTGAGTTGGATTTCTTTATCCATATCTTATACTTAAGGTTTTCTTTTTGTCATTGATAGATGTATTCGATTTCTACAGAGCCTTCGAAGGCGATATTTGTAACATTATTTTTATTTTTTCTCTATCCTTGGATTTTGTGGCACCCTCTACTAATTTTTTAAGACAATTTCTTTTGCAAGTGTTATTGAATAAAATGCTTTTAAACTTTATTATTGGGCATTTTTGCCACCTTTTCTTAATTAAAATTACCTTATTTCAGTAAAAAAACTCCGTGTTCTTGTTGGTAATTGCTATTTTTTAATTTTTTTATTGTTATATCAATATTATGTCTGCATTTTTAAAATTGAAATAATTTCTCAAATTTTCGCAAACTGAAATTTTAATTCATTAATTAAAAAAAAATCAGAGGCATATTTTATTATTTTTCAAGAAGCCAAACCATATTTCAAAAATAAGTAGAAGTGTTAAAGGACTAGATGATAATGATACAATCAAATACTAGCTGTTTTCTGTATATTTTGTGGGACGGGAAGATGTCATGTTCATCACTCTTTTATAATTACTGATAACCACACTTCTTTCACAATTATTTGCACAAATTAATTTTTTAGATAAATTGCATTAATGAATTTTGCATTTACATATTATTTTTTTCAGTTTTTAATATTAGAATGGGATTAATACACTCTGAAATTTACATTAAATCTTTGAGAATTTTTCCCAATATGTTTTTTTAACAAATTTCTTTTTGATATCACGAGATCTCTTTTCTGAATTTTGTGACGTCAAGGTATAAACTATATGCCAGATAAGTAAAGATATGAATGAATCAAAATGAAAACCACAGATAGAATTCTATACCAATCATTTTAATAATTCAAATCTTTTAAAACATAAAAATGATAAAGGGACCACAAGTTCTTTCTACCCATATATATTTTCCTTTAAATTTCTTCAAATGAAGTCATATTCTATTACCATAAATATGGATAATAAATAATACACATATAAACATTAAATTAAATTAAATTATTGCGCATCATAGGCTGCAAGGTTTATTCAAAGAACAAAATTCAATAATCCATCTATATAGATATAAGCATATATCGAAAAAAAATTAACAAAATTAAATATTTTTACTCTAAAATTAATTAGGAATAATAAAGTAAAACCAATAATAAACTAAATATAGTTGAATAGACAAAAAATTTCTTTAAAATTCGTTTCACTTCCGTCTTTTTTAGCGTTAAACTATAAAAATAAAATTGTCTTTGATTTTAGTGTTGAGAGGCTCACACGAGTCAGAAACTATGAAAATTCTTTTATTTTTCTTTAAAAATAGTTTAATATATAAAGTAGTTTAATATATAAACATTATTATTTCAGAAAGTCACTGACTTCTCACTTTTTACCTGGATGATAAAGAAACCTAAACATAGGGATGAAAAACCTGTAAAATAATGAATTCTCAAATAACTTAATTATGAAACAAACTGAAATGGGTAGATATAGTTTTTATAAACTAGATATAGATATATTAGATATAGTTTTTATAAAATGAAAGTATGTTTTATTAAGTCTTATATTTACAGTTTAATAAAAATATTTTAATTTCCATAAATTTATAAACAGCTTTGACTGAAAGCAGTTCAAATTTAATAAAGTATTGATTTTATATCAAAAAATAAACTTCATACGGATTATTTTTATAAAAAAAAGGCATTTTTCAATGCATTAAAAATGAGTTACAATTAAAATTATTTTCAAACTTTTAATTTTTAAAACAATTTGTGATTATCGAAATAACTTCTATTCGTGGGAAAAAATTATTTTTCTCGGACTTCATTGCTTTTTGAATAATAGACGTTAAAATCGTTTTTCGTGCTTGTCACAAATTGATCTCACATTTAAAATATTTAAATATAAGAACCATTTAATTGATAAATATCAATAATAAAAAAGAGCTTTTTTACATAGAATTCATAAGAATATATAAAATTTAAAAAAGAAATTAATAATCTGAATATGAGTAATAAACTGATTAAAAAATCCGATTTTTAAAAGACGAAATAAATAAAATTTAATAAAAGTGAATCAAAATAATGTTAATTGTGAAGCTAAGTTTCTTGCATATGTTTCGTTTCTTAAAAACTGTTGATTCATACAAGGATTATGAAATTGATTATTATTTTGTTTTAATATTATTATATTGAATAAGAATTCACTAAAACTATTTACCATAAAATACCATAATAAACGTACCATAACGAAATATTTACTATAATAAACGTACGACAATCTTATTATTTAAAACAAAATATAAATGCAAAGGGATATTTTAAGATATGTAATTAAAGTACAAGAAAAAACGTATGTATAAGAAATTGATAAGAAATAATCATCTAACTGTATCTATTTATTTTTGTAATTTAATTTTCTTTTTCATAAGAATGATTGAAATAAGTTTGGATTTGATATTGCATTAAGAATAAACTTAACATTCGAAAAATATTGATCTTATAGTTCTGTTTTTAAAAGAACAAGTATTATCATATATCAATTTGTTAATAATTGACTTAAATAATTAGGAATAATTCACTGAAATATCGATGATATATATTTTTTAATGTTGAATCAACGTGTCTTTATTAAATTCAATTGCAAAAATCTGTTGCTTCTGTTGTATATAAAAGAAAATCTTAATCACTGTCAGTACAAAAAAATCGTAATTAAGTGCCTAGATACTCATGAGATTGTAATGAGATAATTTGATTAGTTAAATAGATTGAATCTTAATGAGAACCTAATTAAGGATTGTATATCCTTATGCCACGCAAGATTTGGCGACATGGCGCAAATGGTACTGAATGAAAAAATATTTCAATTCCAAATATTGCACTCTCTTATGAGAGTAAACTATAAATTAGATTTTGTTAGAACAATTAAACATTTAAAGATATAGTTTTATTCGAATTAGTTAACAAAACTTGTAATTTATATTAACTGATTTGGGCTGTTGTGTTGTTTTAAATGGTACTTGCTATTGTCAAAATAGCTGATGCTTATCAGCGATTTTTAAACCGAAAAGCGTCTCTTATTTTGAAGCAGCTCCAACTAGAGCGAAGAATACGATTTAGTTACTAACTCACCACATTCGCTTGCACAGCCCTTTTTAACAAGGAGGCTCATTCACACATCTTAAAGATAGAAGAAAAACCATGACCAAACCGGGACTTGAGCCAGGGAAAGATCACGAGATAGACTCGCTACTCTTATGTGAGAGCGCAGGCTAGCTGATTTGTAATGTACTTATAATTGTATAACTTTTAATTTGTATTGGGAGAATTAAACATTTACTTTTAGGCTAGCTAGAAAATGATATGGTTTTATTAAAATTTATCCTTGTAATTATGGATAAAATAATTGATTCATTTTAAAATATAATAATTTTTTTATATAATTATGCATATGTGATTATTCTCTTATTTTGAACCTAATTCATTAATTTTCGTTTTCCTTTTCATATTTAAATGAATCCTTTCTTTAGAAAAGCTATTTTTTTAATTTCTTTTATTATTAATAATAAAAAGAAAATAATGAAGAGTAAATAAATTGTGCATACATAAATCGCGTATCATGAAGAATATTCTATTTATTTGTATTATAAAAATATGACTGAGAAAAATATATTTGTTTAATTATCGTTTTCTAAAATATGCTCCAAAATAAATGGTATTTTTAGAGAAAGTTATCGTAATTTTTTTAATTGAATAAAAATTTCATAATAAGAATAAACTTTAACATTTAACTATGCAATTATAAATTCATGGAACCGATTTTTCTTGAATTCTAAGTTATACTTTTTTTTTTGAAAAGTATCGCCATTGCCGACCAACTAGTTTGTCCTAAATATTGATTATATTCAGTTTAAGTATAATAATTTATATATAACTTAATATTCTTGTTTTCCATAAATTATCAATTATTATTAAAGTCTGGGTATTTTAAATGTCTTTCATATATTTTGTTAGTTGTATTCATGGACCTTTCTTATGCATAACAGTTCCATGACGTCATAGTACTAATAAAAATATTTATCCTCTATTTCTTGTCTTATTTACTTCTTTATTCATTTTATAATCAATACAAATTTAAACAAAATCCCTATTCTTTATATGTCACCAATAGAAAAACAATCAAGCGAATAAATCATTGATTGAGCAATGTAAAGGTCTAAATTTTAGGACATTAGTGAAATTTACAATGGAAATTAAATAAATTAATTATTTTTATAAGACTAGTATAAATGGAATAGCTTACTTTTATTTCATGAAATGGCATGACATTCTTTTTTTGCTGTAATACTTACGAAATAATAAATGCGTTATAGAAAAAGAATTAAGAATGTCGGAAAAATGAGTTGATTAACAATCAATGCGTTTTCGTTGTTATATTTCAATAAAGAAATGATAATAAAAAACCACGGAAATCGGAAGATTAAACTTTCTTAATAGTTATTAACTATTTTATTGATAATAGTTCTAATATAAATTGCCCTGTAGAGATTCTGCTAATGTTTAGTCTCTAGTTTCTAAAATTATTCGATATAGATGTATGTTTCTATATGAAAACATATTTAAAAGATATACATACACTATTTGTTGATTAATGAACTATTTTTCTATTCTATTAATTATACTCCGTATCATTCATAACATTATCTATGCTTTAATATATAAAAATATTTTTGACATATTAATATTACTAATAATAAATCATCAACACATTCGCGTATTGTTGTTGTTACTAATGGCACTTGCTATGGACAAGCTCGTTGGCGGACCTTAGTCATTTTAAGCCAATTGAGCGTCTCTAGATTTTCAGTAGCGCTAAGAGTACGACTTAGCTACTCCATGCGTTCCAATTGCTTACACAACTTTTTACAGAGACTCTCAATCACATATCTCGCATATAGAACAAAGAAGAACAACCTTAACCGGAACGGAACTGGAACTCTGGACTCCTAGATCATGAGAAGACACGCTACCCTAAAGCCAGGTCACCGGTTCATTCCCGTATAAAAGTGCCTTAACTATGAAAATTTAATCTCAAAATCTGATATCATTTTAAGTAGCCACTTATAAAAATTATGCATATCAAAGGGAAATGTCTGTTTGAAACGCTCATTGAACTGTTTATTTCGAAGTACTTTCCCCCAACATTAATTTTGCATAGATTAGATTGCAATAAGTCGCAGAAATAAAATATTCACAATTTCATAAAATTAGATGTTTTTATACATCCAGTACAATGAAAGCAAATAAATGGAATTTATTAATATTTTATGTTTTACTCAAAAGTCTCTTCAAACCATTTATTTTCATCATGCAACTTTGCTGCTTTCTATTAAACCATGACTGTCATAGAAATATTGATTCTCTCAAAGAAAAATATATTTTCTCATTAGGAGTTTTCGTCATTTATTTACATTTTCTGTATTTGACAGCTATGAGTGAAGAATGTTATTATACACGGTACCTTTCGAGCAGTCATTGCCAAGTTTGCCATTGTTAATAAAGGTGTCAGAAATCCAAACATTTTGTTATTTGGCATTTTGTATAAACGGGTGAAAACTCGCTTCCTCAATAAAAGAATAAAACATTTGCAGTATTTGAAGTCAGTTGGTCATAAATTACAAACTATATCGTAAAACACGATACAGTTTAGACAGCCAACAACAAGTTCATTGCAGGAACTAAAAGTGGAAGAAATTCAGATGTTTAATTTACTGACATTTTCTTATACAATATAATAATAACCATGATATATAGCTAAGAAAAAGTGTGAATTTCATGCTTAAATGGATAGATAGAGTTAGATTGGCTTAAAGATGTTTTGATATTGTTACGCTTTTAGCGTAATGGGTTCGGATTGAATGGACTTTACTTGAGGACAGAAAAAAGAAATTTATGTAGAGGTATTTACAGGATGACTTGGTAAGGAAAAACTTCAGATAAAAAAATCCAGCAGTCAACAGTCACTAACAGCGTAAATACAAGTCTTACGCACAATAAACACAGACTGCAAAACAGATATCGTATTGCCCAGCAAACAGTAAATCACAACGAGCTCAATAATACAACGTTAACAGCAAACGTAAACGCAGCTCAGTAATAACAAGTGAGAAAAGTATTCAGCTCTCTACAACGAGTCGCTTCTCTTCAGATAGGAAAAACACTACCAAAATTACGACAACCCTTCCCTTATATAGCGGAGCGAATGCACCTCAAAGCACGCGAGGCTTCGTGAACGGTCCAGAGGCGTCCAGGCTATCCATTTCGCCAAACTAACTCGTCTGGCGCAAAGCTCCCCGTCTAACATCGCCAACTTTGGTCCGCTCCCGCTGCGCTCACCTGCTTGTAACAATATAATCTGGGCAACTTGAAAACGCTTAGTAAATAGATCTCTATATTTTTTTTTCCTTCAACGTCGTTCAAATCAAATACGTATTTGAAGGAGATTATATTTATATAAATATTATTCATTGCTTCAAATAAATACATGTCTGTGCATACTATTGGTATTTATTATTAATGTCTCAAGCAAATTCTTTGAAAGATAATCAATTTTAAATATCTGTATTATTATTAAAGAAGTAATTTTCATTTTTGTAAATGAGTTATTGTTATAACAAATCACAAATTTGTTAACAGCATACTAATAATATAGATTTTTATATTTTTAAAATTACAAAAAATGAAAATTACTGCTTTAATAACAATGCAGATATTTAAAAGTAATTATCTTAGAAAGAATTCGCCTCAAACATTAATAATAATTACTGTTACAAGACGGCGAACGCCGTAGATGCACGAGGTCGGAGATAGCTTTTGGCGGCCGTTGACAAAAAACTTGGCTCCAGCCGAGTTGATTTGACGAAAAAATAGTCTGGTAGCCTCTGGACCGTTCACGAAGCCCCGCGTTCTTCCGCGCCCTCTCCAACTGTGCTATATAAGGGACGGGTTACCGCAATCTCGCAGTTCCTCTCGTAACGAATTCGTTGGACAAACGAATTACTTTTCTCGCTTGTTATTAATGAGCTGTGCATCAGCATTTGCTGATAACGCTGTATAATCGAGTTCGCTGTAACTTACTGTTTGTTG
This sequence comes from Argiope argentata, assembly GCA_026289955.1. Taxonomy (NCBI): domain Eukaryota; kingdom Metazoa; phylum Arthropoda; class Arachnida; order Araneae; family Araneidae; genus Argiope; species Argiope argentata. Next base: position 90,960 of record JAOUZG010036900.1, on the reverse strand, counting down.
TGCTTTACGATACCTGTTTTTCAGTCTGTGTTTATTGTACGTAAGGATTGTATTTATGCTTTTAGTGACTGTGTACTGCTGAATTGATTTTATCTGAAGTCAAGTTATCCTGTAAATACCTATAAATAGCTGTAAATAAATTTGTTTCTGCTGTCCTCAAGTAAAGTCCATTCAATACGATCCAGCTACGCTAAACACGTAACATTATTTATTATTAATGTTTCAGGCGAATTCTTTGGAAGATAATTACTTTTCAATATCTGTATTATTATTAAAGCAGTAATTTTCATTTTTATAAATATCTTATGCTTATAACAAAAAAAAGAAATTTGTTTACAGCATACTGACAATTTAAATTTTTATATTCTTATAATTACAAAAATAGAAAATTATTGCTTTAATAACAATACAGATATTTAAAAGTATTTATCTTCCAAAGAATTTGTCTAAAACATTAATAATAAATACCAATTTGCATGTAGATACATATATTATTAGACATATATTATATTATTATATGATTATCAAGGTAAATGTAAATCACATTATTGGAAAATTACCTTATTATTAATTAATTAATTATTAACAATTCTTAGCAATAATAATGATCTTAGCAATAATAAGATATATCTTTAATTTATTTTTCAATTATTTCTCAACGATAGTAAAATTAATTTCGTCAATACTCTTTATGGTGTATTCCATTGTTTTCCATTTCATTAATTATTTAGTCAATATTAAATTCAAATGATAATAGATTTGTTATTTTTGGAACATATTTTAATTAAAGGCTTAAAAACAGAAAATCATTTAAATAAAAAAAATCTACATCCTGTAACAATAATCAATGTGGATTTTTAAAAATATATTTTATTATTTTCATTGGCTTATTTTCCAAATTAACTAATAGACGCCCACGGACTAAACCACATTAAGTTAAGAGTATTCTAAACCATTAATTAGTTTCTAATACCGATTGAAAACAAATTCTTTTTTTTTAATTATTTAAGTCTGAGATTTCTCATTGTTAGAAAAACTCTTTAAATATTGATTTTTTAATCGAATAAAAGTATGTATAATAAAATTCAGAGATTTCTGGAATTCATATTGATAAGAAAAGCATTCTTCGGTGGATTCATTTAAGATATTTTTTTTATGCATTTTCGTTTTTTTTCCTTTCCAATTATTAAGAATAATTTTATTCATTCAATTTTGCTTTTCAAGCCGATAGTTTATAATACTTTTATTTTTTAATTAAAAGAATTGCAATTAACTAAAAGTATCAAAATTAATATTATTTATAATACTTAAATTTTTTATTTCATATTCTAGGCAGTTGATAATTTTATTTTACCATAAGAGGAAGTTTTAAACACTCTTAAACATATTAGAAATAATAAGAAAAAATATTTTTTTTTATTTTAAATTAGTATAAATTAGACAAAATGTATCTTTTCATATTACTGGATTAAACAATGCGAGAATCTCAGCCCTTTGGTTTCTTTTTTTTTCATAAAGAATATGGATATTTTCTCAAAAGAATATATAAAATTTATCCATATCAGCGATTTTACTTTAGGGAGAACATATAAGAAATGCCAATATTAGGAGGCATTATAAAATATTAATATACCAGATGCTTCTTAATATATAATTATTAGAAGTAAAATATAAGGTTTACCTAAAGTAGAATGATAATTATTTTTGTTAAAGAGGAACAGCAACAGCGAAGAAAAGGTCAAGAAGAAACAACTGACGTAGTATCATGTATTCTTTCATTACGACTTGAACCATATATAGCTCAGTTTTTCAGATTATTATTTATTAGTTAAAGTATACTGTTCCACATATGAATGAAATGCATCTAGAAGGAGCTGGATATTAAAATAAATTTTTAAACTTAGGTAATTTAAAGTAAAAATTTATTCAGTATTGGAATACATATTAACAGAAAACTTGCCGTTAATAACGGTTTTTGATTGATTTACGAAAGATAAGAAATAATATATGTCTCTCAAATCGAATTTTATACTTGCATTCAAATTTTATGACTTACATTTTTTAACTATTGTAGAGATATATTATATGACTGGAGGTCAAAAGGCGTATATACATAATTTCAGAAGTCTCTAACTTCTTATTATACAAACAAATAAATTTCATTTGTGAAAAAAAACACCTTTATTTTCCTGCATCAGAATGACCTTCTATAATAGGCTTCAGTAACTATCAAGATGTTTCTAGATATGTAGAGAGTCTCTATAAATAAAAATTAAGAATATTCATTTATAGTTATGCTACGTGACTTTTATATACTTCTAAAACATATCTATATTAATAAAAATGGTTCTCGAAATGCGTTGCTAAGCGCAAAACTAGAGAACGGCTTGACCAATTCGGCTTATTTTTATTTTAATATTTTTGTTAAGACACGAGGATGGTTCTTATGGAGAGAAAAAATTAAAAAACTGCGTGGAAAATATTTAAAATGACACTTTTCTTACTTTCCCGCCAAAATTTTTCATTTCCTCCCCCCCCCCACCAACTGAGTTAGATAGCAGGAAGTAATAAATTATGATTTGTTTAGAAAGAAATACGCGAAGTCAGTTGGTTTTCATTCATAGATAACGGGATGTTTAAAAAAAGAAAGAAAATAGCTGCTTTTATTATTAGTCCGTATGAATATTTAATCTATGCCTGCTCAAAATAAAATTTGGGCAGGGAAGAAAAAACAAGAATAACAAGGTGAAAATAGGGTTAACAAAACAACAGAAGAAACAAAAAAGTAGTTTGTAGAAACAAAATTAGTGAAGAAAAAAAGGATAGAAAAAAAAAAGAAAAGAAGGATGTGTGTGTTTCAATATTATTTCCTTTGTGCGTGGCATTTTCCAACCTGTTTTTAAACTTTCGCATCTATTGAAAACCAATTGTGTCTTTATTGTTTAGTGTGTTTACATTTATGAAAATTTGTATCTCATTATTCTATAAAAACGTAGAATTTTAGATCTTTCTCTCCGCCATTTAAGTAAAATATCAATTCCGGGACAATCATTGCTCGGATAGAAAGAGAAAGATGAATAGTACAAAGAACAGAACATCTGAAAAAAATAATACTAAATAATACTCTAAATGAATTATATGATTATCAAAATTTGTTTGGTTTAAAAATATTTTGATGAATAGCCTGTTATTAGACACAGCTACATAAAATATTATATGAAAATTTTTGAGAGCATTAACACTGGCGAACCGACTGGTCGCCAAAGGCGGCTAGTTAGTTATAAAAATGGTTTAATTGCATATTGCAGTTGTTCTGAAACAAGAAACGGCTTCGAAAATAAACTTCGTGGACAGTTTTTGGAATATTAGAAAATTTCTATGGAAATCCCACCTCCCCCTGAAAGTGCGAGGGCAATGGAAATTATTTTAGAATTAATGTTTCTTTAACTAACTAATAAACCATTTTGAAGGCATAATTTAAGTTGTTTTACACTACTCTTTGAATGATAAAATTATTCTTTTTCAAAGTATATTGATCGTGAACCTATTTCTGTTCTGAGATTTTCGAATTTTCAAACAAAAATTATGCAAAAACTGCTTTTTGTTTTTAACATAAATAACTTCTTCTACGGCATCTCAAATGCACAATTTTATCAACTTTAACAAAATATTTACATATAAATATCAAATTTTCTTATTAAATATATGACGTGATTACATAGTTAATTTTAGGATTTCTGTATACTAGAGTAAGGATTAAAAAATTCAGAATGCAGAAATTTGAAACTTCATGTTTAAAAACTAATAATATTCAGTCCTCAGAACACAATTATCTTACAAACCGTTTTCTGATGTGCCCAAATAGCGTTAAAAATTCACTTTCCTTAAAATTTTGAAAATGAAAACAGATATTTCGGGTTTTCATAAGTATCACATATCTTCCATATGCCATTTGGCTGCTACTTCTGATAGATTTGATCTTAACCTTAGGGTTGTTTCTTTAACAAATTAAGTTAAAATTTCAACCTTTTACTCTTGATGGCTGGGGCACAGGATGGCTTTATGTTATGTTATGCGTATATTAATAGATATTTACATGTGTAAATCTAAAGCGAGTTTATTCATTTAATAAGTTGAGAAGCTTTTCGTAGAAACTTAATTCTTTAATAAACTGAAAATTTTAAATAAATAGTTTAGTTTTTTTATAGTTTAACTTCAATTTCTCGCAATTTATTTATTCCCTTCAATTCTTCACTTAGCTGATTATAAAATAATTCTTATTAAAATACTTTGTTGATTTCATTTGAACTTCATTAATTTGGTGTGTATATTTTAAAGTGCGTAAGATAATATATACTTCCAGTTTACAGGTCTCATGAATATCACTACTTATTCCAATTTCGGTTCAAAACAGACGCACAACCAGATGTTCTACGAGTAAATTCTAATTTATCTTTAAGTTTTAATTAGTTAAGAGAAACCATTAGCCATTTGGCTTCCAATGTTTGCTATGTGTTGTATAAATTAACTCGTTCCCTTTCTAATTTAAATATTGGCATCCGAATAAGGCACTCAGTGATAATGAGTAAACATGAGCTGAGTATTGGAACGCCGCCTTGACAACAATTTACAATCTAATGCAATATAATTTCTGCAAGTAATATTTACCTGATGCATAGGAAAAGAAAGAAAAAACCTTTATTATTTCTACAGGGTTTCAAAGTACATAGTTACAGATTATTTTGTTAATTTCATTTGTAAATTGCAATAAAATATTTAGTTTTAATGTGAAAACAAAATATTTGTATTTTTCCAGAATTCCAGAAATATTACTTCATTTATGTATCTTTCTTCAAAAGATACAATAAAACGGCTTTCAAATAGAATTGTAATAAATCCCTAATTCTGTTTAAATTAGTGTCTAATGTAAAACGTTCTAACAAGATTTTTTTTTTTAATTTCTAAAAAAAAAAATCCAATTTTTAACAAATTATTCAATTTTAAATACAAATAAAACAGGTTTCCACCTCTAGAAAAGTTGATATTAGTACTATAAACCAATAATATATTTGACAAGTTTAGTTATTTTCTCCATTTTATAATTTTTAAACAAATTCCATAGAAAATTCTTTTCACTGATAAATTATAAACATGCCGGCTTTCTGGCACAAAGGTAATGCGTCTGCCTCGTGTTCTGGGAGTCCCGGTTTAGACATGGTTGCTTTTATGTGTTCTATCTAGGAGATATGTGACTGTGCCCCCCCTCCTGTGAAAAGGGGATGTGCAAGCAAATGAGGTGAGTGTATAGCTAAGTCGTACTCAAAAACGTGAGACGCTCCTTTCGGCTTAAATCTGCTGCTGTATCAGCGGGAGGCTTGCCCATAGGCAAGTTACATAAGTAACAACAACAAAAAATATAAACATTAACAAAAGAGTTAGAATACTAAAATATCAGTGCATACAATACATAGAATATCAAGAAAAAAGAGAATAAAAAATAATGAATTTTTCTTCACCTCATAAAGTAATTAAAGCCTTAGGAGTGCAAAATCTAAGGGTCAAGCGACTAGTATAATTATCTTAATTTATCAAAAAATTACAACAACAAAAATACTTATTAAGTTTCATATTTGATAAATATTTATAATAATAATTTAAAAATGAAAGAGTTAATCATTACATTTCGATTTGGGAATAATTTATTATATAATATGCAGAATTTTTTTATGATTATATGCAATTAAATTAATGTATTTTAATGCTTTTAAGTTATTGTAGAAATTTGAACAATAATTATGAGATGAAAACAACAAAATTTAGTCATGAATAGGGAAAGTAAATATTTCCTTTTTTCAGAGAAAACGGGAAATACTTTCTGACTTAAATTTATAGAAAAAAGAAAGGTACAGGCATAAAAATTATATCAATTTTAATAAAGTTGATATGATTAAATAATTTTTCCAGAGAAAACTCATATTACCATAATAACTCATTTTTAAGAAAAATATTTAAAAAACAATAAAATCTTTGATAATAAACATTTCATTTCTAAAGTATAAAAGTAATTGTTCTACTATTAAACAAAATTCATGCCAACAACTATATATATATATATATATATATATATATTACACGAAAAAGTATTTGGCTTTACATTTTTCTATTTCTATGTTTTACAATTAGATTCAATATTTGATTATTAATAAATGTTTACACTAATTTAAAGTAAAAGATTGAAAATCCACATTGATTTTCAAAAGTTTCAATCCCATAATGGTTCAACTTTGTTCAAAGGCATAAAAGACCTTTCAACGCAGTTTGCCATTACAAAAATAATTTTTTTTTGTTTAATTAAAGCATTTTAAGAATGAGCCAACTGTTACATTCCTAGAATTCCAATTCCAGAAAATGATTGCTCTTCATTCCTCTTTTCCAAGTTTTAATTTCACGCTCTTTTGTTTTCAGTTCCAAATCTCATTAAGATGTGAAGCCATTAATTATGTGGGCTAACATCTTAAAAATTATTTTCGAAAACTTAATTTAAGTTATTTTCTTCTACTGTTGAAGAGATTGAACAAAGAGTAATACCACAGTCATGATAGATTGTGAAAGTAATGATGTATTTATAAAAAAATATGGAAATTTATATTTTTGTGTATAGAATCTAATACTAAGAATACAAACACTCAACACATTTTATGGTCATTAAATTCATGCAACATATTTTAATATTTTATTGTCGTAACATTCATGGCAAGAAATATTTCTAGCCTTCTCATACTCCTAATCTTGATGTTATGGTAGAATAAGGCTTTATCCCTCTTATTTGTATATAAAAATAAATTTAAGAAACTGTTTTTTAAAGTTTCGTACTGTTAAAGTATCCCTGGTGAATAATTTAAATATTCTTTATTTCTATTCCATTTATTCTAAAACTGTCTTTTATATAAAATTTGGAATACTTAAAAAAATTGTATATTAAGGTTTTTCTGACAAATTACATTATTTACATGTTCGAAAAGGCAAAATTAAACAATTAAAAACTCATTTCCCAATACAAAAAAAATGTGTTTTATTGTAAGATAATCAAATATTCTTGAATCAATGAATATTTCTTCTTTCTTAATAAGTATTTTATTCTTTGTGAATATTAAAATTAATATTGTGAATATATATATATATATATATATATATATATATATATATATATATATATATATATATATATATATATATATATATACAATTTCTACGTAAAAATTGAGAAATAGGAACATGATTTTTTGCATTATAGAATAAAAGACAAATTAATAATAAACTTGTTTTACATATATTAGCAATTATACAAATTAAAACTAAAGTGGTGCATTTGATAACTATGTAATTGTGTAATTTTTAATATGATTTTATTTATAAACTGATGTTGTTTTATTTATTTGTTTCTTTATTTTTGTATGAGAACAAGGAAAAGCAAAATGCATACCGAATGGCTTTGTAAATGCGTTATTTTAGATTAAGTCATGTATAAACACAACCTGCAAAATGGTGTATTTTAGAATATCACTTATTAACACTGTGTCTGGAGAATTTTAAAATAATTAACTTTCAAGACATTTACAATCGCTCATATTGCCTAAAAAATTTAGAGTATTAGAAACAAATTTCTACTGAGAAAAGAGAATGTGCATTTCCTTTAAAAAAGTGTATATATTGTATTACTATTTCAAAAATTTTTAGGGAGTTCCCCGGAGGAAAATCTTAATGCGTTAAGGAATATACTTTATCCACGCAAATTCAAAACCCTAGTAAGCTTTATGCATTATATTTTTCTCCAGATTTTTACTTCATTCATATTGTATCGAACTTAAATTAATAACCAACTATCATTAGAAATATTTTTTAGTTGTCAAACATTTGAGGAAATAATCTCATATTTAAATACTGTAGAAAGTAGTTAGTATACTTTAATTAAATTTCTGATGCTAAAAAGGATCAGTGGCAGAAAGTCCCTATGTATGTGAGGATTTTTATGTAAAAAAGAAATCTGTACCAAAATTGATGACATATCAGATAGTTATGTATTTTGAAAATTAGAATTAATAAAACAAATTGATTTAACTTACAACAAATGTAAATATCACATTGTTTATCTCAAAAACATTCTTAATCCGTTTGAATATAAAATGTATTCACATGCAGCAAAAATAAATAAAGAAATTACAATTATTGTGATATAATATAATAATTACAAGTATATTATAATTAAAAGTATTGTTATTTTTTATCATAATTAAGTTATATCACAATTAAAAGAATTGAGATAAAACTTAATAATAATTTAATATTTTTTGAAGGTAGAAGACGAAAAATAAAAAAAAATTTGTAACTTTAAAAATAAACTAAATGTTCCTCTTTAATAAATTATCTAATCTGTAATAGATAATTTATTAAAGAGGAACTAATACGAGTTGCCGACCAATATTTCATTTTAATTTTTAGTATTATTTATAGCCATAATAAGGCCATAAGCAGAGTTATTTTAAAAGAAAATTTCCCATATTTCCTTTCTGCGATTCCTAATCTTTATTAGAGGTAAACTTAAAAGCACCTTAAAATAGCCCTAAACAATATAAAGAATCATTTTTCATTTGATAGAGTTATTTTTACTCCCAATGAAGGAGATGAAAAAAATGTTAAAATAGAAAATAAGGAAAGATTTCTTGCTGTTTTATGTTTGAGAGCGAACCCATGTGGTACTAAACTGAAAAACACACACATTAAACCGTATTCATCTGGCGTTGCGAGTTCATCGTTTCCTGAAAACCATTAAAATATCAAAAAACAATCTTTATAAGAAAACAACGTACATATTGTTAAACGACTCCCGATGTAAATTTCTTCATTGAATTTCAAATTTTTAGCATAATGCGTTAGTTTTTTTGACGACTGTTTTTTGTGCTTCAATAAATTTAGGTTATTTGCACAGCCTGGAAGACATTAAAAAAGTCGAAATGTGAAATTATTCTTAAAAGTGGCTTACTTTACTATAAGAAATGCGTCTTTTATTGAAAAATGTAGATCAAAGAAGCATTTTAAACTTTTAAAGGTTGAATTTATTTTGTTAGTTTATACTTTCCACTTCCTCTTATGAAAATAATAAACCGTGACCTTACCTTTTTTATCATTCAGTACACCTCAGAATAATGGATATCGCAATACATTAACAAATTAAATCTCCTTTTAAAATAATTTAGTTTTAACTGTTATAGAAATGAAAGAAAATATATTAATAATACTTAAAATATTTTTAAAAATTACACATTATGCATCATATTCTATAATTTGCATGTCATTTATTTTTAATTTAATAAAAATTATATGTAAAGAAAAAATATTAAAATAATTGAAAATAAAAGATAATTGAAAATAAAGATAATTTAATTTAATTTAGTTGATTCTAATATATCAAATTTTATAATCACCATGGTGTTTTTTGATTCAATGAAAATCAATTACCTTAAAAAATATATTATTAATATATATATATATTTTAAAAATGAACGTTCACATGATTCTAACATATTTATCCAACAAGAAAAATATGGTTAATAAATTTGTAGATATTTGAGTAACGTTTTTTTTCCTGTTTCATTCTCACTTATGCTTTTGAAATTGTATAAACTTTCATTTCATCATTAATTTGAAGTATAGTTCATATATTAGTTGCTTCTAATTACTATTTAAATGAAATCCAAAAATTTAGTTTTTGCAACCATTTAAACTTAATTAGACTCCGTTATAACTATACATTCTGGTTAATGTAATGCGTCTCAGCTTTCTATTAATTTAACTTAAGAATTAATTGAATATATAATGCAAACTATAAATAATATTTAGTACAATAGAAAATCAAAATCAATTCTTTTATTATTGACTCTTCTCTTTATTTGGCTCTTCTCATTAGTTTACATCATATAAATGAAAAATTGCACAATTGAAACAAATCAATACAATCATGGCATACAATGACATCATCATTTGCTCGTGTTACAACAAATGTTGTCAATCTCGTGGAGTAATTACATCTGGAAGTTTATTACAATGTCGACAATCAGATGTCAGACTCAATAGCAAATAAATGTCAGTGGATTAGCTAAGAGAGATTCGTGAGAAAATTACTGCAACATAAGCTAATATCTTCCAATTCCCTACAATAAAGGGAAAGGAGAAAACAATTTTCAAAGGTCGTTCTACGTATGGAGTAAAGATGTTACTAATTTTGGAAATTGTAAATTCTATGCGTCACAAACTTGGAGAGTGTAGATTCTAAAGGTTACAAACTTGGAGATTGTAGATTCTAAAATTTACGAACTTGGAAAGATTCCATATTAATGGTTGCAAACTTGGAAAATGTTTTTTTAATGCAAGCATAATAAATTAAAGCTATAAAAATTTGAAAAACTCTCTATTTTTTTATTTAATTTTTAAAATCTTTTAATCAGATCAAAACAAAACATTACTGGCGATAATTTTTCGGCAATTTCTCTATAGTTTTCCAGCACTTGTAGTTTTAAGTGATAAGAGTGAATAGAAATTCTCAGTGATGTTTGGATTGAGTTCACAATTACAAATTTACCACTCCCCTTTATTTATTGAAGAGTTAATTTCTCACTTCAGAACTTTCTAATCTGTAGAAATATATTGCATCAATTTCAATAAAGTTTCAATCATCTTGATTTTTGATAATACAAGAATAAATAAAATGTTAATAATTAAATAAATAAATTTTAATAAATAATTAAATAAATAAATTTTAATAAATAATTAAATAAATAAATTTTAATAAATAAT